>JAYJMB010009766.1:0-49944 GCA_036873735.1 Pouteria campechiana
AATGCATCAAATCTATAATTTCAATTGACGCATTTATAATCTTTTGCATTAATTTTTATAAGATCTAACTAATGCAATATAATATCTTCTACTTACCAATTTTGGAGATCTAGAAATAAAATAGCAACTCCCCTTTTGATCGAGGATTCCCCACAATAAAATCTTTCTTTCTTTTCTACTCTCTTTCCCCTTTCTAATCTTAACAAAAGGTTTTTCTCTCATCTTGGGAAACCCCTTGTTGCTATTTAAAGAGAATTTCTCTTGTTAGGTAATTCAACTAGAACTCTATCTATGTAACAATTTTTCAACTAATTGATAGGGAAAGATATGGATAAGGCTTATCCTCTTATGGGTCCTATATTTTTAAAAGTGAGAAGAAAATATTAAAATTAAACAAATCTCACAATTCTAAATTTGAACCCTTAACCTCTACTCTTATTAACCGTGGTTCTAACCATCTGAGCTACACGAGTTGCTGAGATTTAAATAATTAAATAAATCTTTTAAATTCCAAAAATATACAGTTAACATGTCAACGATCAAGAATTCAACTCTTGCCACATTAAAAAAGGACAATTTTGTCTTAAAATTTGATACGGGTTAATACACATAGCTTCCCTAGGTTTTCTATGGGCTTCTTATAGATGACAATCTATCGACTAACACTAATTGGCAAGTTAATTAACTCCTTCATTGATCATAGTCCTAGAATCATTGGCACTATCATGCAAATGTGACATCCCTCCAAAGAGAACTTTTGCAGTAAATAAAACAGGTGATATTGTAATAGCTGACTAATTCAGACGAGACTTCTATGATGGAAACACACGAACATCTAGTCATAAATAGGGCCCAAATAATTCAATGAACTGCAACAAAATCATATACAAACCTTAATAACTTTTTCTTGAGATGGTACGAGAAATAAAAGAAAGGGGCAATCAATCAACAGGCCTTTCTCTTTCCTTGTAATAACATCAGAAGCCGTCGAAACCAGCCATGCAATCTGTTCTTTAATAGAAGGGGCTTCAATTGTCTCTAGGATATCTGAACCAACAGAACAATGCTCCCAGAATGAATCTCCCCATGCATTATTGATCCGTGGCTTATTGACATCCCCATCAAAGGTACCATCATGTGACCATGCCTTTTCAATTGTGTTCAAGCACAAGATAAGAAACTTTGAATGACAATTAGCATCACTCCCACAAGAGCGGCATTGGTCACGAGCAGCTCAAGTTCCCCAAGCTTTGAAACCTTCGGTTCTTTAGCGTTTGCCATTATCATTTTCTTTTCTTTGTTAGAAAAAACTGGAAATAACTTACTTTGTTCATCCTTCAAAATTGCAACCTTCAATTTTTTTAGGTCCCACTGCTCTAAAATTTTGGGATCATCAACATCTTTCTGATTTTTATCAACCTTTGCACTATTAGATTGATGACTTGGAAGCTTCTTGCAATTTTTCTTGCCAAACACCTTCTTCTCATGTCTATCATTGAATGGGTCCTCAGGGGCATCCAATTCAACAGAGAGAGAGAGAGAGAGAGAGAGAGAGAGAGAGAGAGAGAGAGCATGCATGCTGTGGGTAAAAAAAAAAAAGATACAGATGAAAACTAAAACTTGCAGAAAACACAAAAAATGAAAAAAGTTAGAAAATCATATGGAACTGGATTAAAGCATCTGCATCAATCAGTCTTCGAAAAGGAATCATAGGGTCAGTCTAATCTGCAACGCAGAAACAAGCATAGAGTTTTGACAATTACTCAAATCATCACAAGATCCACTACATTCTTCTCATTTAGCCATAACATTTCTGTCTTGCTTCTCATCCCCATCACACTAGTTCTCACTGCATCCAGCCATTCTTCCAACCAAAACAATACCATCCATCCCATCCATTGCATATAAAATCAATGGCAAGATGAAGAAACGATACAAGCATTTGAACATCCAGCCACCCAATCATTGCAACACATCCATGTAGCCAACGTGATGAAAGAAAAGTCAACCGTAGCCGGCCATAAGCTCAGTACATCGCCATTCTATCCTCTCAAAGAATCGCTTTTGCCAGGCAAATCAAGGGCGGCGCCATCACCGCCAACAGAAATCACGAAATCTGGCAGTCATGAGGTCTTGGTGTGGATTTTTGCAGAGAAATTGATGGAGGAGTATGATAAGGGTGAGATGTGAGTGGATACCTAGCAGATACGGCGTTTTCCGGATTTGCTTCTTGGCAGCTATTATGGAAGCGACGCGGACGGAGATGTTGGAGGAAGAATCCTTCTTCATTATCTTCCTCTGCGTCTTGTTCTTCCGCTTCCTCACTGCATCGTCGCCTTTCGCCATTAGTGACAGAACATGGTAGAAATCAAAGAAAACCTAGCCCTAGCCCTAGATAGGGAGAAGCGAAGCCCTAACAGTCGCTACTGTTGCAGCCGCTGCTGAGGTGGATCAGGCCATGGAAGAAGAGGACTGAAACTACGAAGCCGATGTCCCGCAGCTGCTGCTGAGTCTGTGGATTCCGTCTTTGCTATTTCGGGCAAAATGCCAAAATGGCACAGACGAGTCGGGAGGCAGGGGCACGTCGGGCGGGTGAAGTTTTGGGTTTTTTTTGGTGTTTTTTGGGCAGCAGCAAAAAAGGCGCCGCAGCAAATGAAGGATTTTCTTTGAAAATTTAAAATCTCGCGCCGCCGACGTCGGAACGCGCCGGCGCCGCAGCGCCCAATTTGGCATCGTCAGCGCCAGCGACTCTCCTCAAATCCTGCTATTTTTTATGTATATAAAATATCAAAGAAAAATTAACAGCATAAATCACAATATTAATACTGCATAAGTTATAAAAGAAAATCAAAATACTATTTCCACATGATGCTTCCCATTTTAATGTTATATTATACTAAATTTCATAAAAAGGTAATTTTTTATATTTTTATTATAAAATAATAATATTTTAACCATAGATTTTAGTGTTATATTTTTATTATTATAACCATAGATTCAAAAAAGGTAATTTTTATATTTTTACAATCTTTAAGTTTAACTAGCTTTATCTACGTGGTGTGAATGTTCCAAATGCAGTGAACTAAAAAGGATTGCATCTAATCTGCTCTAAACACAGCCAATTTAAAAGTTGTTGCATTTGGCCTCCCTCAAATTCAGCCACCTGAAAATGGTTGCATCTGGTTTAACTCAAATGCAACCAACTTCTAGTTGGTTGCATTTGTCCTCCCTCCCAAACATAACCAATTGATAATTATTGCATCTGATCTAATCCAAACACAGCCAATTAGAAGCTTTATCTAGCCTCACTCAAATGTAACCGACTGAAAATGGTTATATCTGGTCAAATTCAAATGTAATCAATTAAAAGGTGGCTGCATCTGGCCCTCCTCAAACGCAGCCACCTAAAAATGGTTACATCTAGTCTCACCCAAACGCAACCAACTAGAAGGTGGCTGCATTTGGCCCTTCTCAAATGTAGCCAACTGATAATGACTGTATCTGGTCCAACCCAAACATAGCTAACTGAAAATAGCTGCATCTGGTAACTGATAATGACTGCATTTAGTCCAACCCAAACATAGCTAACTGGAAAGTGACTGCATTTGGCTTCACTAAAACGTAGCCTACTGAAAATGACGGCATCTTGCCCAGCCTAAATGCAGCCAATTGGAACGTGACTGCATATGTCTTCCCTCAAACGTAGTCACCTGAAAATGGTTGCGTCTGATCCAGCCCAAAGGAAGCCAACTAGAAGGTGGCTAAATCTGGCCCCCCTCAAATACAGCCAACTGAAAAGTGGTTGCATTTAGTCCCACTTAAACACAGCCAACTGAAAATGGCTATATCTGGTCCAACCCAAATGTAGCCAACTGGAAGGTGGCTGCATTTGGCCCCTCTCAAACACGGTCAACTAAAAATGGCAGCATCTGGTCCAATGGAAGGTGACTACATTTAGCCCTCCTCAAATGCAGCCAACTGAAAATGACTACATCTAGGCCTCCTAAACGCAGCCAACTACAAAGTTACTGCATTTAATCCATCAGATGTGGCCATTTCCAAATGACTACATTAAGTAGTTTTTTTTTAGTGTAAAACATAAAGCAAGATGCATGATATTACTTTTCAATTGCTTTCACATGTTCATGAGCAATACGACAATGTCAGTTTGATTGTACAAATGATTTGCGAGATAATTCAATATATGACTTTTACAGAAATAATTATATTTATTCCATTTCTCTTTTAATGCAAATTTAGCAAGTTCACGTTCCTTGCCTGGACATGGTTTAGTTAATACATAAGCAAACTTCAATGTTCTTAAAAGGAACACAATTTTTTTTTTTTTTTGTCACCTTAGGGAATAAGGTCCATCAAAATTTTCCAAGTAGATCATATCCTAAGCCATTACATTAACTAATTTAGCCATTTTAGTCCTAAGATTATTAGGCTAAGGGATGAAAAATAAAGATAGATGAGACAACTCAAAGTATCTTGATAAGAGGTCCAATGGAAAAAATCAAAAGCAAACTTTTATAAGGAATGAATTTATCACTAAAAGAAATAGCCTGAAAGTGTGTATCTAGAATGCGTTACTCTGTTGAGTCGATAAGTAGACTTAGCAAGCAGTAGGTGATGAATAAATCAAACCATGACCACCGTCATAATTAGCCGCTACTACTTTTAGGACTACTTCCAACGTCGAATCAATGCATGAACGAGAATAGTCCCAAGAATCCAGCCTACTTTGATAGATGTTAGTAATTTTGGTGGGCCATCAGATCACTTAGATTCTGTAAAAACTATTATCGTGAAAAAATCAACAGGTTGAAAGAATCTTAGGGAAATCTTGATGAAATCTAGAAATCTGAAGAAAATCTTAGATGCAAAAGATAGGTACTATATATAGATGTGTAGATTAAAAAAAGTTTCATAAGTTTCCATTAACCCATTTATAATGCATAATACACAATAATAATGACCTTAATTTCACCTTAGTTTCATCCAGAGGCTAAGGGTGCAAATTGGATTGGTTTATACCTAGCCGGGGTCACCCCAATCCTAACTATATTTATAAATACTCATATCAAACCTTGTATATATGATTGTCGGGTTGGCCTTGTCCCAACCCTACGTAAAAGACAGGTTAGATTGGCCTCGCCCAACCCTCACCCTAGAAAATTATGCATTTTTCTTGTTAACTAAAAAGAATTAAACTAAGAAAAAAGGAGTTCCATTGTTCAGTTAAAAAGAATAACTGAGATGACCCTTCACAAATCTAGGTTTATTGCAAGAATTGAAAACCTAAAAATATTGACCAAAACTTGAAAAAGAAAACGTAGTTAAAGGCATATCTAGTAGCAAATCTTTTTCAGAACTATTGTATGTGAACTGTAGAGAATCTATTGAACTCCTGCATGGTGGGGACGCAAACGACTTCTTGGGCCAAATGAAGAACCAATTGTTTATGTTCAAATCACTGCCTTTTGCATCCACCTTACTGTGATTTAGCTAAAATAATTTTATAGCAGAAATATTTACATTTATGCTTTTATGAACCATTTTGGTGCTTCTCAATGCTCCATTTGCTTCTGGTTGTCATCAAATAATAACAGTCAATATCTACAAAGAAGTTGAGGAAGAAGATGATGTTGAGATCCTTGAGGAAGACAGGCATAGCAGTAACAGCAGCTTCTTCTGTTGATAACAAGAATAGGATATTTAAGATTTTGAGGGAGACCTTTTTTTGTTATTTTTTCTTAGTAGAGTGTGGGTCAGGTTGGGTTTTTATCTATTGACCTGTCCTGCCCTGCTCAACAAAAGGGGTTGTCCAAATCCGATATGGGACCCGACCATGAGTTCAAAGATTAGATTCATTAAAGACAAACTGCTTTCCTAATTTTATTCATCTATTTAATTTTATTTTACTTCATTTTCCACTCTCTGCTCAACTAGTCAGAGGAACGAGACGTGTCACTAGAGGTAGGATATTTGTTGGCTATAGATAGAAGTATTACCTACGTCATACTCTCATGGATCTTGATGCTTTTATTTTTCCTTTTCACTTATCCTTTAAGTATATTTTAGGTATTTTATAAAATATACAATCATTTAAATAAATCATAATAGGCCTTTGGGGTATTAGCAAATTAATAATAAAATTTAGAAGCACTCTATAATTTTTTAAAATATATAACTATTTAAGTATACTTGCAATTACTAATAAAATATGTAGGTATATTTGCTCTGATCATTATATATATACATATATCATAACGCAAATTAATTTCGTTATTTTTAAATCCAGGCAAAAAGTGAAACCGCAGCCACTGTAAAACTGAATAGTTTCATTTTAGTTGATTGTTTAATGATGTGCACTATGGACGCAAGTTCCTGAACCCTGCGGGTCAAATACTGGATCCTGTAACCAGATCATTGCATACTTTGTTCTATACATCCAAAGCCTACAACACAGACACCCATTTAATTGGACAAATATGCAATGATCATTGAAAGGCACGGAGCGGCCCACTGATGTGATGGTGGGTGAGTAATTAGCGAGACCCCTCAATGAGAAACATGTAAAACGGGCCAGAGGTAGGTGGGTTCCACTAGCAATATACGCTACCATCCTGAAAACTGGAAATTAAAATTTTATTTCCTGTTACTGTCGATCACTCAAGATTATTAGCATTTCACAATCTGATTGCATCTCGATTTGACTGTTCTGTGAACTGGATCGTAACATCCAACTGAAGGTAATGCAATGGTGGATCCGACCTCCGTCTGCAATCTCCTTAGTAACCAAATGATTTTTCCCCTGTCAAATAAGGTGATGGTTTAAATTGCTAATTATGGTTTCTTCATTAACTCAAGAGCTACATCACTCACACAAAAAAAGGTTAAACAATGATAATTCATTAATTTAATTTTGATGCCAGGGAGGAATATGGTGATCTCAGTGACATTCTTAGCCTAAATTTAGAAGAGATTACGTTACCTTGGCAGCCAATTTCAAACATCTGTCATGATTTTTTCATAAATTCTAGCATTACAACACTTCAAATTAACAGGTAGATCACTGTTCTTTTAGCTAAACAGGCGCCAGACGGGAAGCGTTTAATGGCTAACAAGACATGAAAGCTCATAATCACGCCCGTTTTTCATTCACGTATTTTTTCTTTTTCTTTTTTTTTTATTAAAACAAAGGGTCTTCAAAAGCCAGCACTAGGAGTACAGAAGTACAAAGATGACAAGTTAGTGAAACCAAACCAATCCACATCAAACAGACAAAAGATAGCAGTTATATCTTGAACTTGGTTTGCAATTCTTCCACCACTTGCTTATCCAGCTGGAACGCCGTGGTGAGTAACTCAATCGGAATCGTTCCGTTGGATCCAAAGATGGAGTTAGGAACGACAATCACACCGGGGTTGTCATTGCTGAGTGCTGAGATGGTGATGGCAAGGCCATGGCCAACGTTGCGTTGGAAGTGAATAAGGCCCAATGGAAAGACGAAGACATCGCCTTTGTGTAGGACTTTGGATATGAGGCGGTTTTTGGGGTTGGTTGTCACGAAGCCAGCGTAGATGCAGCCCTTCAAGACCGTCAGGACCTCCGTAGCCCGAGGGTGGAAATGGGGTTGAGCGACTCCCCACGGGGCAAAGTCTCTGCGAGCCAGACCGATGCCAAGGTTGTGTAATCCTGGTATTTTGTCTGCCAACACGGTAATGAGAGAATTCCCAAGGAAGTTTGAGGTGTTGCCAGGCTTATGGAACCCACTGAAGTGAAAGTCGTTGGCGTCGACGAGATCTGGATCTTTGCAGGCTAATCCATTTACAAGAACTGCCAATATTCATAATCCAAATTAGTGAAAGGAAGTGCCTCACATGAACTTGTATTGCTGCCTGATATCTAAAATTTCCAAGAGGCACGACAGCCTATGTTTAATTCAGGACTAAGAAATCGACCCAACTCACCAAGTCTTTGAACTCAGTGTGTAGAGGAAACGAGCTCCAAATGAGCTGGTAGTTAGTAATCAGAGATTGGAATGGTATATATATGATATTTGGTAGTAGTGATATGAGTGGTTGTGAACAATACCTTGAGAGTTGTGTTCGAACACACAAAAATCTTGTAGAGGGCTTGAACGAGCGGCCAAGGCAAAGGTGCAAGAGAGGGTAAAAAGACTAAAGAAAAGGAAGCCGCGTGCCATCTCAAAATTCTCTTATCTTTTCTTATTTATCGAGGGAGGGAGGTCCAATTCAACTTCTTTAAGATCTGAGGAGGAGCGATATGGAGTTGGTATATATAGCTGGATATAAATGTATGGCAGATGAATGTGGAAGTTATATAGGTTAAAATGCATCGTACAACATTTTGACGTCTAGTAGCTTGAAAATGTCTTTTTTCTATTGCCTAATTTAAAGAGATTTCCAGTCGATAATTAATTAATGAATGCAGTGCCAGAAAGCCTACCAAGGCTGGAGCTATATGCATCATCACATTTGTCGCAATAATCATACGCCATGATGTGGACTGTTGATGCGAAATTTAATAGCAATCTGCCACATGAAAATTGTAAGCCCATTTAAACTCCAATTTGGTAAAAAAGATAAATGACGCATACTACGCTCAGATTAGTGCAATTTGATGTACTTAAAGCATACACGACCTGACATCATACATGAGCTCAATTTAATTAGTCTCTACATGGCTAATACAACTTTGAGAATTTTATGCCACGTAAAATGTATTCCACCTCCAATGAGTTTCTCCGTCTTTAATTTTCTCTCCTACTTTCTTTTAATATTTTCTTCTTTTCGTAAATCTCATATTCTTTTTATGTTTTCGTCTTTTTGCAAATCACGTAACTCTTTTGTATTTTGTCCTTTTGCAAAAGCTCATTCAATGTGAAACAAAGACGTCCAGAAGACGTCTTATTAGTCTGCCTCACTTGCCATCAACGCAAGCGTAACAAATAGGTCTCGTTTGGATGATCTAAACCACTGAAGTGAGAGCAGAGTGTCATACGCCAAACCGACCCATGATTTGGTACATGACATGCCACATGCTCTTAGATTAAAACCCCTAAATTGCGTAAAGCTAAATATAATACAAAGTTTATAGTAATTCATGCAAATCATTAACTTAATGGATAAAACTTTTACTATTTAGTACACGGTAGAAATTCAAAGAAAATAAATATGAAATACTTCTAACCACTCACTCCTATACCCATCCCACCTATTTAGTCCAGCTCTGGTGATTGAAAAATGGTTATGAAATATTGGAATAAGCTCCACATGCTTAATAAGTAATAATCAGATAACTAGTTACACATATATTTAGCATTTTTGAACAAAATCATAAATCATTAAATATGAAAATAAGCAAATTAAATTTTCGTATAATCAAATCGCCAATGATCTCATATACTCAAACAAATCCAATATATCTAAATTAATTCAATTGCTTACTCCCATTAGCCGGTTAATTCCTCCTTGAGTTTATCACATCCAACTGCTTAATCGGTTTGACCCCTCATTAGGTCTAAACACATCCAATAGCTTACACCCCATTGGTGGGTTTAAATTATGGCATTAAATATAAAATTAAAATTTTTGATTCTCTTACCATATATTAAATTTGAAATCATGTGATTAAAAAACACTAATATATTCAAAATAAATAAGAATATAAAAATTACTTATCTCAAATTATGTTTCAAATGGCTTAATCGAATAATAGATAATCTTCAACTCTTTTACCCAATTTATATCATTTAATTAATATTAATTTTCACTTACATTCAAATAATTACTAACTTTATTTCTTTATTTTAATTTTCTTTTACTTATTTATTTATTCAATCTATCTATTTAACATGAGTTAAATTAAATACTTCAACCTTATTTTAATCATTTTCATTTTTTTGAAAATAAGTTTCTATAATTAGTATAATTTTTAAAAGAAATATTATAACTTATTATTATTACTATTTATTAATGATATATTTTTTTCTAGTTGAACAATGCTAGCGGCACCGCTAGAGGTGGTTACTGCCAGCAGTCACCGATCGGCCGCTGCCTTGGACAGGCTTCTTAGGCCGCCTGCTGGGCATTTGCTCGCCCGCCTGGGCCTCCAACATGTTGGCGTTGTAATGGATTGAATATAGTCGCTAATACCCACCGACACCTGCTACCACCATCGAAGGCCACCGACTGAACAATGTTGACGTCCTGATAACCGATACATACATGTGATTTTCATTGGCTTAACTAGTGTTTAGAAAACTGGAGAGGAAGTTGAACTATTTGAGTGTTCAGTTCTGGTTTAACTAGTAGAGTGAACTGGTTTGAATTGTGATGTCAACATGATATAATTATGATATAATAATTATATTATTTATTTGAATTTTTATAATAATAATAAATATTTAACATTTTCAAAAATATATGTTATCTAAAATACATAATAAATAATCTACATTCTACAAATAGCTTGCATTCTTTATTATTATTATTATTATTATTATTATTATTATTATTATTATTATTATTATTATTATTATTATTATCAGTACTGCAACTACTTCGGATCATGAATGAAGCCATTGCTGCATAGTACATGTGAACTTCGTCAAAATCTCAATTAGATATGCACTGCAGTAAGACAGAAATCACTCTGCGGGTTGAAAAATAAAAAAAAAAGAATCTTGTGGTTTGATTTGAATGGAAATAGATGGCATATTTTAATATAAAGCAATGAGTCTGCATAGTCTACGCTTCCCGAGGTTAGTATTACTGCTTATAATATTTCTTTTCAATATTACCCCACATACATCCATATGTCACGCCTGCCCCAAACAGCCAGTGCAGGTGCGTGGCGCGTGGGCACGCGGAAGGGGCGGGAGTGAATTTCATTTTTGTTTTTCTAAACTGGTGGACCGACGGTTCACTGTTCATCAGTTGAGCCGTCCGGTTCCACCGGTTACTACGGTTTAGGTAAAGGACTGTAAACCAGGCACAATTGCCGATGCCTTGACCGGTTCCTAGTTCAACCGTGGAACTGGCTAGTCTGGTCTGATTTTCTAAACACTGGGCTTAATCGGCCATTCTATTGGTTTGATCATCATGAAACTTTAAGGACATATTTCTAACATATTAATTTTATAATGGATGATTAAAATCAGAAAATGTCATTCTAAAGTGGAATTTTCAATCAAAAGTTTATTTATTAATATTTAAAAATTCCCAATATATTTTCATTGAAATAAATAATTTAATATTATTATAAATTAAAAAAGAGGCTGCTTACTCATAGTTTATGGATGTAAGAATTTTTTTGATATTTAAGATTTTCATTTTAAAATCTTTAAATTACTTATTTTGGGACAATTAATTCTCTTTATCCAACAATCTAATTGAGTTGAAATTTTAAGGGTAGCCTTGATACATATCAAACTCTATAAGGTACAGTTAAAATTGAATAACAATGTTTTAAGATAAAATTATAACTGAAAAAGATAATTAGAGCAAAAATTTACTTTCTTAATTCACTTATTTAACCTTTACAAGAACCATTAATAAACTTCCATTAATAAACTTATCTCCCAAAGCTTTCAATTATATAAATCAAGTAAATGGTTAAATATACTTTTTTTAATACACATAATCGAATAATTTTATATTTTTTTATGCAATGTTTGCATTGAGGTGTTACGTCTAGAAATTCTCTATTCAACTTTAGCATATTAAATTTAAGTAATTAACTATCGGATTAACATAAAACTTAAAAAAATAATTATAATCACTAACATCTACAGTATAAATGAGCAAAATCTTAAAACTCAAACATAACTATAAACAATGGGGGTAATATCTAGCCTATACCTTGTTTCTAATGACTTGTCCCACCGCTGCAACTGGTAACTTGCCAAAGATGGAGTGCTAACTTTATTTTTTATAGCCATCTCCTTCAATTGCCTATAGCCGCATATTACAAATGTTGGCAAATATATGTGGACTATGGGATAGATCATATTTAATTGCCTGCAGCCACAATAAATGTTTTTGTCACTTTAGGTAATCGTTACGTGGGTATCACATTCCTTCCCCTTTGAAATAAGTTACATCCTTAAGACTTTTAGCATACCTGAATTTTTGAAAACATTGAGATATTTTTCTTTCATTTCTTGCTCAAGCTCCTAAATTACTTCTCCATCAGAGTGATTACTTTATAATAGTTTCACATATTTAATAGTGAGGCTTTTAAGTTGTTGCGCTTTGTAATCAGTAATTCACATTGGCTGCTCATTATAGGATAGACCTTCTTTCAATTGTAATGGCTCACACAACTTATAACATGCTTTGATTCTGGCACATATTTCCTAAGTATTGACACACGAAATACAATGTGAATAGTCTCAAGGCTAGGAGGTAATGTTATCTGATAAGCCACTTTTCCAACGCTTTCTAATACTTCAAAAGGTTCAATATAGTGATCACTTGGTAAGAGTGATCACTTAGCTTACCATACAACCCAAACCCCATTACACCAATAGTGTGGGAGACTCTTAAAAATAACATAATCTCCAGCTTCAAAGGTCAATTTACTTCTCCTGTTATCAACAAAACTCTTTTGTTTACTTTGTGTAGCTCAAATTCTTTCTCTAATTAGCTTAATCTTTTCCACTATCCACTCTAATAATTGGAGTCCCAATAACTTTTGTTCTCCAACATTATCGCAACAAATAGGAGACCTATATTTTTTGTCATGTAATATTTCATAGGCTGTCATCTAAATACTGGCTCGATAGTTGTTATTATTAGGAAATTCTACCAATGGTAAATATACATCCCATGATCCTTTCAAATCCATTACACAAGCTTTCACAGCATATCTTCCAATATTTGAACTATTCTTTCTGATTGACTTTCAGTCTGAGGATGATAAGTTACTGAAATTCAATTGAGTACCCATGGCTACCTGCAATCTCTTTTGGAAATTAGATAAAAGCAATCGATCCTTATAAAAAATAATTACTACTGGAAATTCATGCAACCGACGTATCTCTTTAACATATATTTCTACTATCTTCTTTAATGGATGGGTGACTTTGATAGGCCGAAGAAGTGCTAGCTTTGTCAATCCATCAACAATAGTATCATAACTATTTCTGAGTCCTAGGTAGATACGTAACAAAGTCTATTGTAACTTTTTCCCACTTCCATTCTAGAATTAGTAATGATTGCAACTGACTAAATCTTCTTTGATGTTCTGTCTCCACCTACTAACATGTTAAGTAATGTGCCACGCGTTCCTTAATTTTTTGGCTTCATATTTGTCTATCAGAAGTACCTTTTCAAGTCCTTATACATTTGGCTTATACATTTTATTTCCTCCAAGATGTATGGTATACACTATTTTATGTGCCTTATGAAGAAATTTTGTTTTTAATTTAGTATTGTTTGGCACACATATTTGATTTCCAAATTTTAATGACCCATCCTCATGAATTCGAAATTCTAACATTATTTCTTTTTCTAATCCTTAATTAATTTACCGCAGATCTGAATCATTACCTCATTCTGATATGATTTGATCAATCAGTACCAACTATACCCCTAACTTTTAGAGTTTATTTATGGTCCTATGTTGATATACCTCTAGCCTCAATTTATTCATTTCTTCTTGAAGCTATTTCTTACTAATTATTAACACTGCCAAGTTATACTTGATTTTCTATTCATCACATTTGTCATTACATTTTCCTTCCTTAGGTGATAATTATTAAACAAATGATAATCTTTGAGTAACTTTATGCATCTATAATGGATCATATTTGGTTCTTTGGTGTAAAAATATATTTTAAACTCTTATGATTTATATATATTTCATATTTTTCTCCAAATAGATAGTGTCTGTAAATTTTCAATGCAAATACCATAGCAACTAGCCCTAAATTATGCATAAGGTAATTCTGCTCATAAGGTGTTAATTGCCTTAATGCATACGCAAATACTTTATCAAGTTACGTCAAAATACATCCTAAACCTTTTAAGAGGCACCCATCTAAGTCATAAAACCCTCACTACCAAAATGTAAAGAAAGGATCGGTGCTAATATAAGATGCATTTTTAATTCCTGAGAACTTTTTACACATTCCTCAATCTATACAAATTTTATTCCTTGATAGATTAGGTAAGTTAGAGGTGCAACAATATTAAAGACTTCCACAAATCTTTTATAATATCTACTAACCCAAGGAAACTATGAATCTCTAAAACCTTTGTAGGATGAATTCATTTTACCACTACTTCTACCTTCTTCGAATCAATTGAAATCCATCTTTAGGAAGAAATAGCCCACGAATGACACATTATCTAACCAAAATTCACATTTATTGAATTTATCATATAATTTCTTTTCCTAAAGAGTCTACAACATCACCCTCAAATGTTCTTTATGCTCACCTTGCTCTTAAAATATATTGGAGTATCATCAATAAATACCACCAAAAATTGATCTAAATAAGGTTTAAACACCCTATTAATCAAATCCATATGTTCAGGAACTCTAACACCAGATAAATATTGTCTGGCTAACACTTTGTCACATAATATAAGGTTTGCTAATGAGGCTTCAAAGGTAATTCCTAGAAATGCCCTTGTACAGGGCTCCTTAGCTATGAAGTCCCATTTGCGTCCAAATTATATATGTATCCCAATTGTGCATATCTCGCCCATGCTCAAGTATAAAAAGATTAGGAATGCATCCCCTAGAATACAAGCACTTGCTACTAATACATACCCTCTAAAAGGGTCCCATTTATTGACTTGAACATCTGAGTATTCACACCAAGAGCACCCCTAGCGTCTTCTGACAACTTCCTAGTTTTGTAGGGCTCTTTTAGAAGCTATCTAGAAGATTGATTTGGGGTAATACAAAAATTAGTGCCATTTGTGGGAACGTTCAACAAGTTAAGGGATGTTTGATGGAAACTAAGGTAACATGAATGTTCCCCCATGTCCTGCTACAAGCAACAACATTCCCACTGCATCGAACCAGAATAACGGTGTGACAACACCAAGGGATTTGTTGGATCAGCTGAGAAGGAATTCATGGAAGGGATACTTGTTGGAAGTAACCCTAAGGGGACCTTCCCCTAGCCTCTTTACAATAATCTAGACCCTGCCATCCGTGGATCCAAGGATCAAGTAGGAACTGACCTACAAGAAAGGGTGACTACTTATGCTTCTGGAATGTTCATAAATAACCCCACTTTGGTCGTGCAACCACTCAACCCTATGCTTGTACCGACCACAAATGCAACAGCCAATGAAGAGGTCACTAATCACCCTGTTAGGGTCACCAATACTATTCTTGTATTAGTTTCAAGATAAGGCATCTCGTTGTAGGAAGATGAAGTGCAACCCCGCCTAGAAGCATGAAAAAACCCTGAGAAAAGAGTCAATGGATATGATGGGTGGGTCCCATAATGGAACACAAAAAGAAAAAGCACAACAAGGTGGTCCCCCTTCATCAAAGATATTCTGGAAAAATCAATTCCCAAAGGATTCAAAATGTTGTCCCTAGAAGTGTATGACGACACTACGGATCCAGAAGATCATTTAGCTAGATATGATGGACAAATGACTCTAGAGGAGTCTTGGATGCTATAAAATGTCATGCCTTCCTCTCACACTCAGGGGGTGGCATTATCATAGTATCAAACCGTGGAGCCAGAATCCATCAATTTCTTCGGTGAATTAGAGGAACGCTTTTGAGGATATTTCATCAGCCAATGGAGACAAAAAAGAATTGTGGAATCATTAATAACTGTCAAGTAGAGAGACAATGAGTCTCTTCAGGAATTTCAAATATGTCAACAGATTCAATTACCTTATGCTAGATATTGAGGGATTGGATCATAAGATAGCAAAAGTAACTTTACAGAGTGGAATCAGAAGTAAACAAGTGAGGTATCAATTATGCCTATTCCCACCATAAAATTATTGATCCTAACCCCTTTGCTTGACTTGATTTTGATGATAAATGCGATTAACCAGTTGAGTTTTTGATGATGAGAAAAAATTTTTGAGTGAAGTGGTTAAGCTAGTGACAATTACTTTCCCAAGTGTGCAATGATAAGTGTATAAATTAGATTAAGGAAAGTAACTTTAGATGCGTGGATAGCATATTCAAGATCATATCAGAGACAAGATCTACTAATCAGTTTACAGAGGAAGAAAAAAAATAAATGCTTAAGGAAGAATGACATTGAACTTATAAGAGGATTTTAGATGTATTAGGACACTTTTGAAACCATGAGAAACAAACTAAGAATGTAAAAAAGTTCAGAAAGTCTAGAAGAAGAAGATTATAGTCACAGGAACGAAGTAAGAAACAACTTCAAAAATGTTTTAGGCATTGCACTTAAAGCTTCAAGGCTAATTTACAGTTGAAGGATATGTCTGACATCAAACATGAGTTTCAAAGTAACTTCATAAGTGCTTTAGATGTGCTGAAGTACACTGCTAAAGTAAATAAAGTTAGATGTCAAAGTTTAGATGATAAATATGCTTTAGACATTCAAAAGACAGCTTCAGATGTGCTGAAGCACATAGAAGCGAGTTTCAAACATACTGAAGTCTCACTTTAGAAGTGCTGAAGCATGAAGCCTTAGCTTTGAAGCGGTAACAACACTTCAGACATGCTGAAGTCCCACTTCAGATGTCCTAAAGCACATAATCAATGCATTCTAGATGTGCTAAAGAATGAAGTTACTACTCTGAAAGTTTATCACCATTTTAGACGTTCTGAAGAACTTACTTTAGACGTGCTGAAACATGCTTACAATGCATCGCTGAAGATACAGATAAAAAGCATTCGAAAATGACTAAGTCTCAAACTTTAGATGTTTCAAAGGCTAGCTTTAGACATGTTGAAGGCTTATTTCAAACATTCCTAAGATGATATCAGAAGTGCTAAAGTTCAAAGATGCGTGACTAAGGATTCATGCCGCTTCAGATGGTCTAAAGTTATTGCTTCAGACGTTCTGAAGTACTATTTTGAATGCACTAGTTCAAGTCATTCACAAGCCACTATTTTCCATCATTTCAGATGTGCTTAAGGTATGCTTCATATGGTCTGAAGTAGTGATGACTCCAAAATAACACAAAAGCAAAGAATTTTCAAAAAGAAGGTTGATGACAACATTCTGCCTTTCCAAACATGCTGAAGTCTTTACTTTAGATGATTTGAAGTCGCGAGAACACTCTCAACGGTCAAAAATTTGAATGTTCACTTGCATTTAATGAACTATGTCCTCTCCAATGTAATGATTTTGAATCCAAGTATAATAGGAGTTATCAAAGGATGTTCGAAGTAGTTGGAAAAATGAAGTAAGAAAGAGCATTTACTTCAACATTAAAGTTTTCTTCCAAGTATTTCAACTCCACTGAGATGAAATCTGATATAATCATTCAAAGCTCATTGCTTCAACAATCTTTTGGAGTTTGAATCATCTATCCTTAAATGTTTTTATCTTTATTTATTTTTGCATTAAAATTTGTACAATCTACTTACCTAAGAGATATTTATCTCTATACATTTTTTAAGTTTTCTATTATAGCAAACAAGGGACTTGTTATCAGGTTATACTGCTTGCAGCAAGTCATCGAGAGGGCTGATCTCTCTCTCATCGTCGAGAGGGACATTTTGGTAGAGTGCCCCATGAATCCGCTAGAGGGAGATCCTACGACAGAAACATAAGGGTAATTGAGTATACTCTTCTTAATGTTCTATAACCCATGTCTACCATGAATTCCAAAACCAAGGGTGTCTCTTTGACCCACCCCTAATAAAAAACAAGAAACCCCAACAAATATTGCCTCTTTCATAAAGATGTTGACCATGACATAGAGGATTGGTATTGCTTGAAATAGGAGATTGAGAAGCACATAAAAAGGGGGAGGTTGTAATAGTATGTAGCCAATAATTCACCAAAGGTTAAAGGAAGAAGAGAAAATCTTCCACAAAGACACACGACTTTGAGAGAGGATGATAAGGACACAACAACTGAAGCAAATAAGCCTACAATAGGAATCATCAATATTATTACAAGTGGTCCCACAATAGGCGGGAACACTTAATCAGGAGTGCAAGCATGCTCAGAACAAGTTAATTTTATGGATAGGCTCCAAAAAGGAAAAGAGAAAAGGATGATTTTTCAATCATCTTTTTAGAAGATGACACATATAATATAACCCTCCCTCATGATGATGCTGTCATTATATCATCAATAATATCAAATTTTGAGGTTAGACAGTGGATCATATGCAAATATCTTATTCTACTATTGTTTTGAAAAAAATGAAACTTCCAAAGGAGATGTTGCGAGCTATGTTGGGGCAGTAGCCGTTAGCCTTCACTGGAGATGTGTAGTTACAAAAAGTATCATCACTCTCCCATTTACAATGGGAGATAGCCCTAAAAATGCTACTACTTGGTTTTCTAATGGTCAAGGTACCTTCTACTTATAACGCCATATTGGGATGACCTGGACCCTTTCCATTAAGTTCCCAACCAGGACAAAATTGACGTAGCTAGAGGAGATTAAAAGACTGCCCAAGAATGCTATGAGATTTCCATGAAGGGGAGGATGCCTAGCAATATGCAGATTGACAACCTAAACTCAAGAGATGAACAATGGATTGCCCAAAATGAACCTTTGGGACCCTTGAACACGGTTCCATTATTCCCTAACATTACAGACAAAAAGGTTCAAATCGAATCTGCTCTAGAGCCACCCTTAACAGGAATTAACCAATTTGTTAAGAAGGAACATTGATGTCTTTTCTTGAGAACTTTCTGACATGTCAGGGTTAGATCCATCAATCATCTTTCACAAACTAGAAATAGACGGAAGCCATAAACCTATAAGGTAGAAAAAATTATTATTCTCGTAAGAAAAAAGGAAAACCATTATAGTAGAAGTAGATAAATTATTGAAAGCAAGGTTCATCAAACTGGTGCATTACCTAGAATGATTGGCTAATGTTGTCATGGTGCAAAAGGTGAATGGAAAATAGCAAATGTGTGTTGATTTCATATCATTAAACAAAGCGAGCCCAAAAAGCAATTGCCCGCTCCTAAACGCTGATCAACTGGTAGATTCCACCGTAGGGCATGAACTGCTCACCTTCATAGATGTGTTTTTAGGGTACCATCAGATCCGGATGAATGAGCAAGACAAAGAGAAGACTGTATTCATAACTAATGTTGGAACTTCTGTTACAAGGTCATGCTGTTTGGATTAAAAAAAATGGGGGCCACCTACCAAAGGATGATGAATGCAATATTTAAAAACCAATTAGGCAGGAATATGGAAGCATATGTTGATGACATTGTAGTAAAGAGTAAGAGTTGAGCCCACAACATCCAAGATCTGGAAGAAACATTCTAAACGCTTAGAACCCAGAGGATGAAATTAAACCCTCAAAAGTGTTCTTTTGGAGTATCATTGCGAAGATTATTAGGATTTTTTATATAGCAAAGAGGCAAATCTTAATAAAATTTAAGCCATCCGAGACATGAGAGCTCTAAGCAACATAAGGGAGCTGCAACGACTAATAGGAAGCCTTGTAGCGGTGAATCGATTCCCATCAAAATCAACAGAAAGAAGCCTCCCTTTCTTCAAAGCACTTCGCAAGAGAACAAATCTAGGAAATCATGGAGCGGACCTAAAGATAGAGAAAGCCTTTGAAGAATTAAAGGTATACTTGCCTCCCTTCTTGTATTGAGTGAGCTCAAAAGCGGATAAACCCTTTATTTTACTTGGCTATGGACCCCCAGACAGTAGCTATAGTACTATTCAGAGAGTAGGGGTAGCATCAAAAGCCAGTATACTTAGCCTATAAAATCCTAAGGGGCATAGAAATGAGATATCCATTGGTTGAGAAAATTTCCTTTGCTTTGGTAATTGCCACAAGGAGGCCATGTCCATATTTCTGGGGAAACCCAATCCAAGTCCACACTGATCAACCTTTGAACCAACTCTTGAAAAAAATGGAGCACTTTGGCCATTGCTCTAGCCGTTTTGTTAAATGGTTGTTGAGCTTGACAAATTTGACATTGAATTCCTATCAAGGATGATCATCACGAGGAAAATTTTGGATGATTTTATCATAGAATGTATCGACACAATAGAAGAATCATTGGAGTCATCACAACACTGAGCTAATCTTTTAGAACAACAATAATGGCTCCATCAGAATTTGTCTCAAAGACCTTAGATCCATTAACATCAATAAGTTTATTCGCAACTCTGACTGATGAACATTCCTCCACAAATCTGCCCTTCGAGCTAGCATAACAATAACTGGGTTGAGTACGAAGCTCTATTAGTAGGACTTAGGATCGCGCAAAAGCTCAAAATAAAAAACCTAACCGTTTATTGTAATTTTGAGCTAGTAGTGAAGCAATTACTAGAAGAATATGAAGCTCAAGAGCCAGTAATGATACAATATTTGTCAGTTGCTAGAGAAATGCAAAAACAAATCCCCTATGCAACCATTATCCAAATTCCAAGAGAAAATAATGAGCATGCGGACAAATTATCAAGATTGGCCATGACACTATTATTTGCTCCCTAGAGTACCATCCTGATGAAATGCCTTAGGGGCCACGGTATTGCTAAGCCTAAATAGATGGCAATAGGAAATCAAGAACCCTCATGGATGGATCCCATACATGCCTACTTGAAGAAGGGTGAAAAACCAGTGGATCCGTTGGAAGAAAAAAAGTTGGCCTATTTACAGCAAAATTCATGTATTTAGATGATCAGCTATATCGAAGAGAACATGCACAGCCGTACCTTTGGTGTGTTACCAAAAATGAAGAAAATTTTCAATCAAATATATGAGGGAGAATGCTCCAACCACATATGAGCCAAGATCCTTGCATTCATGGCCATTAGAGAGGGATATTACTAACATTATGGTAGTAGAATCAAAAAAATATTTTATAAAATGTGATAATTATAAAAAGCATACCAAAATTCCAAGGCTCCCAACAATAAGGCTTTCAACTATCAATAGCCCCTAGCCATTCTATCAATGGAGAATTGATATTTTGCAACCATTCTATAACGCCCTACACCCACACACAATGCGTTTTCACCACAGGCCGATGTGAGAAGTTAATATTTTCCTAACAATTCTCCATTTTTATGCAATTTTTGTCAAATATTCAACAATGTCTACCTTGAATTATCAGGGTCTACACTTAGAATAAATATATTTAATATATCAAAAATAAATTTAATAATTATAAAATAATTAAAATTAATAACAACTCACACCCACACCCTCAGCTCTGTCCCAAGACCAGAATTGATCATGACGGCAATCACATAGCTATAATTATAATTATATCACTATGACATGCCCATGTTATACAATATACATCATTCTAATCTTATTATAGAAATTTATTTAAACTTTTAATTTACAAAAATATAACATGAAGGGATTCCAATCCCAATTTACCATTTCATAATCAAAATGTCTTCAAATTTGGATTATTAGTCCCAATCCATAGTAAGGATTATTTACCCATCTTGTTAGCCAAAATAAATTAGAATAAGAAGGCATGAGTCCAGGCAACTCAGTAAGCAGGAAAAAGTATAAAACAATAATACATCAAACCAACTTGTTCTAAACTAGAACATGAGTAAAAATATCACATTACTAATATATAAATTGATGAGGCTTAAATCCTCATTAATCCAGCTAACATTTTATGCCATTCAGGCATATAACATCACATTCGTGCCATCTAGGTACCTTTCATCACCCCAAGACCACTCTGGCTACACCATAGCTGTGCCATTCAAGCACCACATACAATCTCATTATATCTCATAAGCATCATGAAATGTTTCACATTCCATCAATATATAATTTTACCAATGTATAGCAAAATAACTAATCATGGGATAATCCTTATCCCCATAAATCATCGATCTATACATACAACGATGGAATATTCTTTATCCCTCACATTCAGACCTCCATACACAAGAATAATAATCATAACACATAAATACTCAGGATACTCTCTATCCTCAATCTTCAAACATGTGTTTCATGAAAGATATATTAATCGTATTAGGGAACACATTATATCCCCTTCAATTCATGCATACACAATATTTCTGAGATAATTCAAATCTCATTATGTTCCCACAATTATATTATCAACACATAATACACATTAACCTTTAGAAAATATGGGATATTCATAAGTCCCAAAAAAAACATACATGCTTGGATTACAAATAAATGGGATATTCATATCCCCATCCAATCATCACATTCAATAAGAAGAGGAAACCTACTTATCTCAAGGTGGACTCCACTCATAGCCCTTGTGTTTCTCAACTTGACTCCTTTTTCATAGTTAGATAACTCTACACATATCATGTAGATCTCAAATTCAATTACGACTTATCTTTTATCAAAATATTTAATCAAATAGCTTAGAGTCATCTCTTATTTGCATGTTTCTCAACTAATATAGGATTAGGGGTTTTCATTCCCAATTATATATCATGAACCCATAGCATATTCAACATTAAATTTATCTTAATAACATGCTAATCATGCCTATAACTCAATTAAACCAAGCATACGCATGTTTTTACACAAAACCCCCAATTCACTATTCACATAATTATTTTTCACAGTAAGGGATCAAGAAAAAATTATATATTATCAAACCTAGAATCATGCTAAATGTATTAAAATCAGTTAATAACCCATTCCCCCATTTAATTTGCATGAATTAATATCAATTTTATCTTAGGGTCACTGTTCACGGGTGGAAATAATGCAAAATCATTATTTCCAAGCTTAAATCTTTGCAAACATACATAGGCCTTGTATAATCTATTAATCCTCATAAATTCAATACATAATTTATGAGAAATATCAAAATATCACTGTTCATAAATTTACTGCAAAACTCTAGCATATGAAAAGCAGGAAATTAGTTAAATAAATTAATATTTACCTTAAAATCTTTGTCTACCCTCCACTTTCTATCCATTTCCATCTCAAAAATTCCAAATCCCACCATGAATCATGCCTAACTTGGATTCCTAGACAAGAACCATCTTCAAGCAGAAATAAAAATAGGGCTTGATCCATAATTTCAAGGTTTCTTATGAAAATTCAAAGATTTCCATGCTTAAATCACAAAAAAATGGGTTTAGGGTGATTGGTTTTCAAGGCTAGGGGCATGGGAGAACACGAGAGGAAGAAAAATGGGGAAGAAAGGGGCTTAACAACCCTTAAAAATCATAAAATTTTGGTGTTTTGTTGGACTAGCAAACCCAGTGCTGTGACATAGGATTCTAGTGCTGCGGCATACTCCAAAAACCCATTTTCTAAGTCTGTGCCATGGCATAGGATTTCAGTGTCGTGGAACTAACCTACTGCCCAACCAAAATAGGTTTCGTATTTTGGCCATATCTCCCTTGTATGATGTCAAAATTGCATGATTCTTAATTTGTTACAAAGATAATTTCAAGATCTAAAACTTTTATGTTTATAAATTTTTATTATTTTTCCTAAAAATATAAGTAATTTAGCCTCAAAGTAATACCATGTGTTTTAACCCAATTTACAGCCCTAAAGACATTCATAGTATTTTAATTCTAACTTTCTCATATGATATCTAATTTATGTGATTCTTAATTTATTGTCTAGAAAATTTTAAGAGCTACAACTTTTATGTTGAACACGTTTCCTAATTCATTCATCAGATATGCCA
The DNA here is from genome assembly GCA_036873735.1 of Pouteria campechiana. Taxonomy (NCBI): domain Eukaryota; kingdom Viridiplantae; phylum Streptophyta; class Magnoliopsida; order Ericales; family Sapotaceae; genus Pouteria; species Pouteria campechiana. The sequence continues at coordinate 23,842 of JAYJMB010009766.1, forward strand.
AAAATTGGCTATAAGTGACACCTATGTTGTATTTAGCTTCATGTTCTCATACACTTATGCTTAAATCATGGCCTAAAAGTTTCAAAATTTCTACTAATTCACATTTATTATACTCTTAGTAATAATTCATAACACTTTCCACATTTTAATGCCTCATGCATTTCACATTCCCACCAATAGTGGGAAGAAGGAAGTACATATTTGTCATTGTGAATTACTTTGGAGGATGGACAAAGGCAAAGGCCACCCGATCTATGTTAGTAGAATAGGCAAAAAACTTCATCATGGAAAGCATAATGTGTAGATTTGGAGTTCCATTGGTATTAATCATAGATAATGGAACTCAATTTGAGAGCAAAAGCATTTTGTGCCTCCCATGGAATCCAACAAAAAATATCCTTGATAGCACACTGTCAAACCAATAGGCAGGCAGAGGCTATGAATGAAGGCATCATATAGGGGCTAAGAAATAAGATGGAGGGATCCAGAAGTAGCTGGTACCTTGAGCTTCCAAAGAATGATACACAAAAGGTCCACTAGCGAAACACCATTCATGCTGACATATGAATTTGAGGTTGTGATTCCAATAGAATTGTAAATTTCCTTGGCTCAAATGTTAAACTTTAATCCAAGACTAAACAAAAAGGTGTTAGAAATAAATCTGGACCTATTGGAGGAAGTAAGACTCAATGCCTAGGTGAGAATGGCTCGACATCAGGCTCAAGTCAAGAAATATAATGATCGAAGGACCAGGCCACAAGATTTTAGAAAACAAGAGTTGGTCTTGCGAGAGGCATCCATAAACAACCCTACTCACACAACAGGAAAGTTTAGTTGCTCTTGGGAAGCGCCCTACAAAGTCATCAAAGTTCTGGGGAATGGGGCCTATACACTTCAGAGGTTAAACGGAAGTAGTGTTCCACAGACATGGAATGTTGAGCACCTAAAGATGTACTAATAATAAAATTTCTCTCCTTTCTATTCTCTTAAAATATATATATATATATATATATATTATGTATGACAGATTGAACAACAATCAACAAATCGTCCCTCTTTGGTAGGCTACCCAGTTCTTCTAAGTTTTCTTTCTTTTCTTTTAAAGACAAAGTGTAGTTTGTAATCCACCCAACTCTGTAAAAGCCGTTAAAAACAAAAGTGTCATTTGTAACCCGCCCAACTCCATAAAAGTTGTTCAAGACAAAAGTGCAATTTGTAACCCGCCCCACTCCATAAAAGCTATTCAAGAAAGTGTAGTTTGTAACCCACTTAGCTCCATAAAAGCTGTTCAAGAAAAAAGTGTGATTTGTAACCCGCCCAGCTCCATAAAAGTCATTCAAGATAAAAGTGCAGCCGCTCGGCTCCATAAAAGTCATTTAAGATAAAAGTACAATTTGTAACCTGCCATTTTCATAAAAGCCATTCAAGATAAAGCGTGATTTGTAACCTGTTCGATTATGTAAAAGCCGTTCACGACCAGTTTGTAACTTTCCTGGCTCCATAAAATTCATTCCAAACAAAGTGCAGTTTGTGACCCACCTGACTGCATAAAAGTCATTTCAGACAAAGTGAAGTTTGGGACCCGCCTAGCTTTGTAAAAGCCATTCAAGGCAGAAGTGGGGTTTGTAACCCACCTAACTCCGTAAAAGTCATTCAAGACAAAAGTATGGTTTGTAACTGGCCTAGCTCCATAAAGTTTTTTAATATGAAAGTACGGTTTGTAACCCGTTTGGCTCTATAAAAAAGCCTTTAAAGGCAAAGGGGGCTTCATAAAAGTCATTTAAGACAAAAGTATAGTTTGTAATCCCCCTGACTCCACAAAAGCCATTTTATGACAAAATCTTTGTTTTGCAGGACTTGATAGAATGCACATGAGGTTGATACCTTTTGAAAAGACACATTTTTCTAAAAAGACTTTCTCAATAAGGTAAAATTTTTATTAGAATATAAGGGTTTTACATATCTTTGTCCAAATCTTTAGGGTTAACATCCCAGACATCTATGTCTAGGAATTTTTTCTAGAAATTTTCCGTTTACAGGACTCAAAACCACACCTAATGCAATCAACTATTTGTTGAAGTAATATCTCCTAATACTTCGATCGCTACCAGGGCCTCTAAACTCTCTTGATATATCTAAGAGACAATATAAGCACATTGATCTTTCAAAGTATTTATCTCCTACTAAAGGGTGTTCTCCCCGTTCGGTTGGGCTTCTAGATCACTAATATGCTGTTGAAGAGCCATCTCCCTCCTAGCCACGCCAACCTCCAAAATGGCAAGTGCCTACATCTTAGAAGCACCAAACTCTCCTGCAGCATTGAGATCGGCCTTCGCTCTCTAATGAGTAGCTCTAGCCTCCCTTTTGAAAGCTTCCCCATGCTCCCTTACGACTACAGCAAGCCTCTTGCTTGCCTTGACAGCAACACTCTCAACAACTAAGGCATCTTCTCGGACCTTAAGAGCGAAAGTCATTTCTTTCAAGTATCTAAGGCATTCTCCAACGAAGCTTTCAAAACCACTATCTCCGCATCCACGTGGTCCTAATCTTACTATAGAGTGGAAGATGATGTGGCACTCCTCTGTTCTCTCTCCAAAGCAGCCTTTGCCTTACACAAAAGACCAAATGTTCACTTATGCCCCGCCTTCATCTCTTGAAGACTTGTTGATGTTTGTGCCAATTGCTCCTAGGGACTGGTTAGTTGCCATATGCAAAGTTTCATCTAGCCGATAAAATTTTGGTGCGTGATGGAGGAGCGCATGACATCCAATGTAGAATCAATGACTAGATCATCAAATGACATATCTAAGGCTCAAGCCTGATCAACATGGCACTATAGCTTCCCTACAAAGATCATTGCCATATTGGGTTGCTCCAATAAAGAGTTAATCAGACCAGTTCCTCCATGCAAAGAGTAGGTGGAAGAGGAAGGATGAGAGGGCGCAATCTCAAAAGAAACAATAGTCATAACGGTTTGCATGAATCCAAGAAATGACATCCCACCACTAGAGCTTGAGGCCTTGGTGCATTGATGTTGAGTGGAAGGGAAAAAATCAAAAACCACCTGTGGACACTTCAAAGTGTAGAAGACTTGGACAAAAGAAAAGAACAACCTTGAAATAAATAAATAAATAGTGTCAACAATGATAATAAAAATCTGGCATGACAAAAGAAGTAACAACAAGACACCAACCTGCAAAAGAAGTAAAAGGATAAGGAGAAGGAGGAATAGCTGAATAAGAAGCTTCTACAATAATCTCCCCCTGAAAAGCCCTTACACTACATGCCCTTAGAACAACCTCCTGCTGGCCTAGGTCTGCAACATTCTCCCTTGCCTTTCCTTAGGATTCGTCTGATTTTGTTCAAGTGACTCGGATGGACTTGTTGTCCCAATAACTACAGCCATAGGAACAACTTCAAAAGAAGAAGAAGAAGAAGAAGAGGAGGAGAAAGTGTGTGTGCCCCTAGAAGAAGAAGAAGAGGAGGAGGAGAAAGTGTGTGTGCCCCTGGAATAAGAAGAAGGGATCAAAGGTAATGTAAAGGGTAAAACTAGGGTAGATGAAGAAGAAGATGTGGCTAAATCAGTCATAGAAGGAACAGAATAGGATAAAGATACCAGAACCAACTTGACCAAGGAAGAGATACTATGTGAAGAAGAAAGGATAGCAACAGGCACTATGTCTGTGAGAGAGGAGGAAGAAGAAGAACCTAAGGAATGGAATGTAACACTCTACAAACAAGATCATCCAAAGAAGATAAACCAAAAGTAGCATGGGAGGCCAGGGAAGGACCCACTCCTAATTAAGGATCGAAACTAGAGAAGGAAGAAGAGCCTGAATGTAATGACCCATGGCCACACTGTTGAGTATTGTCCACTATGGACCATCACAGTCCTCACAGCTCTGCCCCTTTGTGGTTGCCGCTCATATAACCCCCACAAAAGGGACCTAAATAGGTTTCCACAAGGCCCGCACCTAAATGCCAGGACTTCCCCCCTCACTTGGGCAATGTGGGACATCACACTTCCCACTTTCCAACCCTTTTGGGACTCCAGCATCCTTGCTAGACACATTCTTGTTCCTGGACTTTTGGGTCGGCTCTAATACCATTCTGTAATGCACTGCACCCCCACCCATGCACCTTCACCATACACTATCGGGGTTGATGCGGGATGTTAATATTTTCCTAACAATTCCCCATTTTTATGTAATTTCTGCTAAAAATTTGGCAGAGTCTACTCTAAATTATCAAGGATATCACTTGGAATACATAAATTTAATATATAAAAACTAAATTTAATAATAATAAAATAATTAAGATTAATAACAACTCACACCCACACCGTCAGCTCTGTCCTAAGATTGAAACCAATCATGATGGCAATCACAGAGCTACACTTACAGTTATATCACGACATGCCCATGCTATACAATATACATCATTCTAATCTTATTACAAAAATTTAATTAAATTTTTAATTTACAAAAATATAACATGAAGGGATTTCAATCCCAATTTACCATGTCATGATCAAAATGTCTTCAAATCTAGATTATTAGTTCCAATCCATAGTTGGGATTCTTTACCTGTCCTGTTAGCTAAAAAAAATAGAATAAGAAAATGTGAGTCTGGGTAACTCAGTAAGTAGGCAAAAGTATAAAACAATAATAAATTAAACCAACTTGTTCTAAACCAGAACATGACTAAAATATTACATTACTAATATATAAATTCATGAGGCTTAAATCCTCATTAATCCAGCAAACACTTTACACCATCCATGGACCCACCTCCATGGATTTGGATGAGGGGAAGAAGGAGAGGTAGATGAAACATTAGTACTAACTCTCCGCTTCTAGGCCACAAAATTAGCCCACTAGGGTCTGGCCAATGGAGCCAGTTGACCTGAAGCAGGAGGTTGGACAAAAGATGTTGCCTTTTCCTAGGGCTGGCCAGATTTGGCAAAAAGACTGGACTTGTATTCTATAATGGAATCCCAATCAGAGAATATAGAGAATAGAGAAGGGTGCGGATCTGGAACGGCAACCTCATGGCCAGGTAAGCCGCAAGGGAAGTCTGCCTGACGACAAAACTCAGTCGACGAGAGGACACCCGCCTGAAGTTTACCTAAAGGCATTAAGCTATACTTAAGGCAACTCAAGATGAATCATTCCAAGGGAGAAAGCATGTCTGACACACAAGTTAGGCTACTTGCCCACCGACTAGTTGCTTACTAACTAGTTGCCCACTAAGTTGGAAAGGTAAAAGACCTATTTCTCTAACCCAGATCTAGTGACTTTTCCAGTCATCATCTCCATTGAAAATTTGAGAAAAGAGTTAATATCAAGGAGCATGGCGAATTAGATAATAAATAGTGAGAGGAATAGGGCACTTAATTAAGAGTAAAGATGAAAGAAAATATGGGAACCAAAAAAACTGGAACTCGCTGAAGATTATGTACCCAGAGGCAAAGAGAAAGGATGTAATGCTAACTATTAGTAAGTAATTGTCTTAGAGATAGGTTATAGGTGTTGAGGAGAAGGGTAATAAAGGTGTACGGATCCAGGTGGAAGCCTACCCATAGAGAACCTAGGGAAACAAACACAAAGTTATCAGGGGATTGAAAAGGCAAAGCACCAACATTAGGGATTCCCATAACATACCTTTAGGAAAGGGGCATGAATGGAACTCCTTAATGATGGTAGGAGAAAGACAAGGAAACAATCTCTCAATGGCCATGGTTGATGAAGGCAGACAAAAGCAGTGGCCGGATGAAAGTAAGGAGACGATTAAAATAGGTGAGATGAGCAAAAGTGCGAAAATGTTCTCTCCTCGTAATGACTACTTTTAACGATGCTCCCACGACAAAACTACCTAGGGTTTCACAAAAAACCAAGAAACCAAAAATTGGCATCCATTTTTCAATCACATCACATTTATACCTCGTAAATGTAGTCAAATAGAAGCATCGATTAGTCATGTCTTTCAAAATTTGAAAAAGAGAAACTACCCAGAAAGTCGCACTGGCAAGAGGGGTTCCGTCAGACCAACTAGAAAAAGTATGCACTGACACCATCAAAAGCGACCACAAGCACAAAGTTTGTTTTACTATGGAGTCACTTGAATTTTTACACTGTGGAAGTGGGTCAGAAGGAACATTATAGAAGCGTCATTTTTAGGATGAGACAAGCCACCCAACTATTCTGAATACCAGATGCTTAACAGATTCTTCATCAGAATCCATCATTCATCATCCAAATCCATCATGCGTGTTCTATCATCCATCTTTCAGATCCATGGAAGTGCCTGAGGTGCATGCTAGCATGAAGCATTAGGACGCATGAGAAAACTAGATTCGGATCGATAATGGCCCAAAAATAAAATTCATGCATGAAGGCAGCGAAAGTAAGGAAATCATTAATAGGAAAGGCAAAGTTAAGAGTCAATGGGATTGCTCAAGGCAATAGATTCCCAGAATAATTAAACAAAAAAGACATACCAAAAGTTCAATATATTTAATAAAGGGTGCACCTACCTTCGATGCATTACAAATGGCAGGCTTGTAAGCCCAAACATACAAAAAAGAAAAGAAAAAGAAGAAAAGAAGACACCTATCTACTAATTCAAGGAGTTAATAACTGCCTTGAGCTCCTTGATCTCTTAGCGAGCCTTCGCTAGTTTCTTCTCCAGATCTCGAATATGATCCAGAGATTGTGCATGATTAATGGCATGCTCAGTCAGTCATTGGTTTGCTAAGCAAAGCTCGAACCAAATAAACTAGTACTAAGCCTCCAATCTTTCAATTCTCCAATATAAAAATTGGATCCAACCTGAAAGTTGAGAATTTGGATTCGAGCTACTTGGATCCATGGCTCAAGAAATGGGAAAACTAAATCAATAAGTGAGAAGAAGCCCCTTTTATAAAGAAGATGGCTGGGAAATCCGAAGAGTTGTGAGCCAAAATCTAAAGCGTTGCATGCTTAATTCTGTTACAATTAAGAGATTCTCATTTACTCTAAAGTTATTAATGATGCATGATGATTCATAAACCATTCCTATTAAAGTTGCACAGAAGGAAAAATGACCCTAGAGTGGGCTTTGCGTCTTCCTGAGGGGAGATAAGTGTTAGGGGACTCAAACACCAGATAGATATCGTATGATTGACACTTTTCCATGTTAGTCTCCATCGGATATAAAGATCTACTGATGAGGCTGTTGTTGAACATACTATCTAGCTTGATTTTGATGATGAACATTCTTAACCAAGTAAGTTTTGATAATGAGCAAAGACATGAGTGAAACTTTAAGGTACTAACAATTTGTTCTCAAGTATATTGCAGAAACATTGACCCATACTCAACTTGAGACTAACTTTCATAATGATCAAAGGAAGAAACAAAATATATGCTCTTTAAAAATAAGTATATAACTTTCATATATACTTAAAATAAAAAAATAAAAATTTTAAAGTATTCAAGACATGCTTCAAAGCCAATAGAAACATTTTTGGAGTCATCACAATGCCCTTCAGAGTAAATTGGAATGCTTCGGAGTAGTCACAAGCATACTTTAGAGTAAATAGATAAGCTCCAGAGTAAACAAAGCCTACTTCAAAGTAAATTGGAATGCTTCAGAGTAGTCACAAGCGTGTGGAGTAAACAGACAAGCTTCAGACTAAACAAAGCATACTTCAAAGTTAATTGGAAAGTTTTGAAGTTAGCTCAAGACAAGCTTCGGAGTCATCACAATGTGCTTTAGAGTAATCACAAGCATACTTCAGAGTCAACAGAAAAGCTTTGGAACCATCATAGCATACTTTTGAATTAATGAGGAAGTTTTAGAGTTGTCATAGTACACTTCAAAATTAATAAGAATAACTTTGGAGTTTATCAGGCAAGCTTCAAAGCTATGAACATACCCTTCGGAGTTAATCAAATATACTTTGGAGTCAACAACCTTACTTCGGAATCATCAAAACCTTACTTTGGAGTCAGCAAGCAAACTTCAGAGTAGTCAAACAATACTTTGGAGTCACCTTTCGTAAAGCATGAAAGGTTCGGAAAAATCTGAAAAACTCTTTGTAAAGAAATGTCGCAAATAGAATGGTTTACCTTCACTTTGGAAAATCTAAAGAAAACAATTCAGTGTATCCAAAATACTTCAAGACAATATCTATTCACTCTTCACTTTAGAGTAATTGAAGAAGCTACTTTGGAGCCTCCGATACTCTTATGAACATTAAGAAAAGTTAGTGACAATGTTGTAGACTGATATCATATTGCTGCAAAGTCAGACGTCAGATAAAATATAAGGTGAAGAAAGATATTTTTGAATGTTTGAAAGTCTCCCAAATATAGCAGTGGAAAAACCATTCTCAGCCTATAAAAGAGGCATTCAAATACAAAAGAAAACAACTGAATATATTGAAAATACCAAAAATACAAAGAAGCAAAAGTTTTGATCATTCAACATCTTCCTTCAAAGTTCAACTCTAATGATTAGAACTCTACTAGAAGCTCTCAAAGTCTAAATCATTTCACAATGAAGGAGTTTAAATCTTTTACTCTTATTGCTTATTCATTTATTTAAAGTATTGAATTTATGTACAAGTCTACCTAAGTAAGAGGCATTAATCTATATACTTTTTTTTAGCATTTGGTAACACAAGTAGAGTGCTTTGTGTCTATGTATTGAGATAAGCAAGTAGGGAACTTGATAAAAGGATACAAGTTCATTGGTGAGCTTTGAAAACCAATAAGTTATAAAAGTTTCTGGTTAGCTTGGAAAACCAATAAGTTGGTTGGTAAGCTTATTGGAAAACTAATGTTTATTTGATCAGGTTGATCAAGGTATTAGTCGAACCTGAGATCAGTGGAGGAGACTGACTCAGAGAAGTGGAGTACGAACCCAGGAAGGGTCGAACTACTATAAAAATCTTGTGCTATGTGTTGTGCAATTTATTCTATTTATTCATTCAGCACTTTGATCATTTAATTTGGCCAAAAGTTTTAAAAGCTCGATTCACCCCCCCCCCCCCTCTTGAGCTACCATTTTGTAAGCGACCAACAAGTGGTATTAAAGCAGGTTTCACTAGTTAAATTTTGATTGCCAGTATATTAACTTGTTAAGAGATTCAAATGGCCGGCAAGCTCTACAATACATCTGCTAAAGGACAATCTACTTCTAGAACCCTTTTATTTAATGGTACCAATTATGAGTATTGAAAAATGAGAATGCAAAATTTCTTAATTGCCACAGATTACCAGTTGTGGCTTGTAGCAAAAAATTGAAAGAATGTCACTAACATTGAAAACAAATACACTCTAGAAGATAGCAGAAGAACGTTATGCTAGGGCAAAGAACTGCCTCTATTGTGCACTAACTTCTTCTGAGTTTGAAAAAATTTCTACATGTGATTTAGCTAAGGAAATTTAGGATAAATTTAAGGTAGCACATGAAGGTATAAATCAGGTAAAAGAAACTAAAATAAATCTTATAGTACAGGAATATGAAGCCTTCTCTATAAAGGAATCAAAAAACATTTCTGAAATGTTTTGAAGATTTTAGAAAATCACCAACAGCTTAAAGAATTTAGGAGAAAAATACTAAGAGTCCAAGCTAGTAAAGAAAATATTGAGATTTCTGCCTAGATATTGGATGCCTAAAGTGATTGTTATGTAGGAAACAAATGATCTAACTAAGGTGATAGTAGAAGAACTCATGGGATCACTCATGAACCATGAAGTCCTAATAAAACAAAAAGCACCAAAAGAAGTCAAAGGCAAGAAAATAATAACTTTGCAAACAGAATCAGAAAATGAAGAATCTTTGGAAAAAGCCTCAACTAGTGAAGATGATAAGGATATGGCAATGATAACTAGAAGATTCAAAAACATGCTCAAAAAGAAAAGATTTGGAAATAATTCCAAGAAGTTTAAAAGCAAAGATAAGAAAAAGGAAGTTCCAATCTATTACAATTGCAATAAGCCTGGGCTTATGAAGTTTGACTGCCCAATTAAATAAAAAGCAAGGAGATAAGAAGAAAAGGTATAACTCTTACTTAGACAATAAGAATATTTCTAATAGTAGAAAATTTGGAAAGAAGAAGAAAGCTATAACTGCACGGGGAATGCTGGAAAACAAGATGTAAGAAAGCTCTTGTGAAGAAGAAGAAGTAAATGAAGCTCAATTCAGTTCACTCGGCTCTAAAGAAAAGATTAAGAAGAGCATCATACAGGAATAAGCTTTATAGCCATTCACAATGATAAGGTAAATTCGAAACCTGAAATTTTTGATATTGAAGAATTATTAGAAGAATTGTACTTAGATTTCAAAACATCAAAAGCTAAACACACAGAAATTAAAAGAGAACATGAAAGAATAATTAATGAATGCTCTAAATTAAAACAAAAAAATACATTGCTCAAAACTGATCAGAATATAAATATAGAATTTGACCAAATTAAAGTAGAAAATCATACTCTTAGAAGAACCTTAACTACTACCTTATTTAAACTTAAAACAAAGAAAGATATAGGAAACAAAAGAAAGAAAAATCAAAAAAGAAAATTAGAACCTAAACAGAATATGATTTGGATTCTTGAAACAGTTGTTAAAGTTATAAATGCAACTATCTATCCAAAAAATAGATTAGTAGCATCTAAAAAATGATGGGTGCCAAAATATTTTGCTACTAACCCACCTGGACCCATTCCTAAATGGGTACCAAAAGCTATAACTTAATTATATTACTGCAGGTGTGTTTGAGAGCCATAGAGAATAGCAAGTGGTGCATTGATAGTGGTTGCTCAAGACACATGATAGGAGAAAGGGAGCTATTCACAGAACTAAAAGCTAAAAATGGAGGAACAGTTATTCTTGGAGATAATGGAAAAGGTAGAGTAGTTGGAATTGGTAAAACTGACCAACCTCCCTCTATTACAATTTCAAATATTTTACTAGTAGAAGGATTAAAACATAATCTTTTAAGTGTAAGTCAATTCTGTGATAATGGTTACAAAGTTGTGTTAGAATCTCATACTTGTTCAATATTAGATAGTTCAAATTCAGTTGTAGTACTTGGAAAAATACATGGAAATGTATATTTGGTGGATTTGTATGATATCTAAGTTAAATGTCTTGTTGTTAATGATAATGAACCCATTCTGTGACATAGAAGGCTAGGACATACCAACAAAAATCTGATTAAAAGATTATATAATAAGGATCTAATTGTTAGCTTACCGAAACTCAAATTTGAAAATAAGTTATGTGATGCTTGCATTAAAGGCAAGCAAGTAAAAGGATCATTCAAATCAAACAAAGAAGTATACACAACCAAACCCCTTTAATTGTTACACATGGATTTAGTTGGACCAACAAGAATAAGAATCCTTGGAGGGAAACATTATGCATATTTCACTATAGATGACTTTAGTAGATTTACCTGGGCAATGTTTCTAACATCCAAAGATGAAGCTTTTTCATTCTTTAAGGTATTTTCCAAACATGTATAGAATGAACAAAGCTTTCATATAATTGCCAAAAGAAGTGATCATGGTAGAGAATTTGAAAATCATAGATTCATTGACTTCTGTGAAAATAATAGAATTTTTTAAACTTTCTCTGCACCAAGAACACCCTAACAAAATGGAGTAGTTGAAAGAAAAAATAGATCCTTGTAAGAGATGGCAAAAACAATGTTGAGTGAATATAGCCACCCATAATATTTTTGGGCTGACGTAATAAACATAGCATGTTATATTATTAACAGAATTTTTTTTAGATCCATACTCAATAAAACTCCATTTGAATTATAATATGGAAAGAAGCTAAATATTTTATATTTTCATACTTTCGGTTGTAAATGCTATATTCTTAATAATGATAAAGAAAACCATGGTAAATTTGAAAATAAATCTGATGAAGGCATTTCCTTGATTATTCCATTGTTAGTAAGGCATTTAGAGTCTATAATCTAAAAAATAAGACTATAAAAAAATCTTATTATGTAAAGTTTGATGAAAGTACTAATTTCTCTAGGAGGATAAGTGACTTTGATGATGAGATAGGAGAACTAATAACTTCAGTTGAGAAAATGAAAATACAAAACAAAGAAGGAGAACCTTCTCAATCAGAAACACAGATGAATGGAGAAGAAACAAATGATGGACCATCCATCAATGAGGTAAATAATGAAGGTTACAATATTTTTTCTAAAGATTGGAGATTCATGCATGATCACCCTAAAATTCAGATCATTAGTAATGTATATGACAAAGTCAAAACTAGATCTTCTTATCACTAAATATGTGAAAATTTTGCTTTTATTTCTCAATTAGAACCAACTTGCATAGAGTAGGCTTTAGAAAATGAAAAGTGGATTTCAGCTATGCAAAAAGAATTAGATCAATTTAAAAGAAATAATGTGTGGACTATTATGCCAAGATTAAATCATCAATCTGCTATAGGAACCAAATGAATCTTTAAGAGTTGAATTTGGAATTGTAATAAGAAATAAAGTAAGATCAGTAGCAAAAGGGTATTGTCAGGAGGAAGGAATTGATTTTGAAGAATCATATGCTCCTGTTGCAAGAATTAAAGCCATTATGCATTTGCATACTTTATGAATTCAAGTTATATCGGATGGATGTAAAGAGTGCATTCTTAAATGAATTTATTAATAAAGAGGTTTTTGTAGAACAACCACTTGTGTTTGAAGATCTTCATAACCCAAATCATGTATTCAAACTTAAGAAAGCCCTATATGGTTTAAAATAGGCTCCTAGAGCTTAGTATGAAAGGTTAAGTAAATTTTTCATTAAGAAAGGTTTTTAAGAGGCAAAGTGGACATTACTCTCTTCATTTAACATGTAACAAAAATATTCTCATAGTTCAGGTTTATGTTGATGATATAGTATTTGGTGCAACTAATGAAAATCTTTGCAAAAAATTTTTCAAAACAAAATACGGGAAGAATTTGAAATGAGCGTGATGAGTGAACTTAACTTCTTCTTGTGACTACGAATCAAATAGATGAAAGAAGGAATTTTCATTCACTAAGCCAAATACACAAAAGAACTACTAAAGAAGTTTAACATTGAAGATGGGAAAAGGTATGGAACGCTAATGAGTACATCAATAAAAATGGACAAAGATGAAAAAGGTAAGTTTATTTGCCAAAAATTTTATAGAAGCATGATAGGATCTCTACTATATTTAACTGATAGTAGACCAAAAATAATTTTTAGTATATGCATGTGTGCTAGATTCCAATCAGATCCAAAAGAGTCACATCTTATTACTGTAAAAAAATTTTAGATATATTTTAGATAAACCCAATCTAGGATTATGGTATCCAAAACATTTAGATTTTAATTTAATAGGTTACTCGGATGCAGATTTTGCTGGATATAAAGTAGATAGAAAGTATACCTCAAGATCTTGCCAATTTCTAGGAAGCATGATTATCTCATGGTTCCTTAAGAGAAAAACATCAATTACATTATCAACTATGAGGCTGAATATGTATCAATAGGCACTTGTTGTGCATAGATCCTATGAATGAAACAACAATCAAAGACCATAACTTTGTTGATATACCTATTAGATGTGACAACACTAGTGCTATAAATCTGACTAAGAATCCAGTTCTACATTCTAGAACTAACCATAGAGAAATCAGGCATCATTTTATTAGGGACCATGTTCAACATTTGCTTAGAATTTGTCCTAACAGAAAATCAACTAGTAGATATTTTTACAAAATCACTACAAAAAGAAAGATTTAACATGATGAGAAGAGATCTATGCATTCTAGATCCAAGTGCATAAAATGTTTAATTTATCAAATAAATTAGCCATTTTGTGTTAGAACATCTGTGTAAAAGATAAAATAAAATACATTATATCCTTTTATTTTCAAAGAAATGTATTGATGCATATTTAATTATCTATCTTGGTAATAATTCCTATATGAACGTATATTAATGGGTAAAAAAGGTAATTAATATATAAAACTTAAAATCCAAAACTCCAAAAATCCATTTTATAAAATTTCAGAGTTAAGTTAGATTTCATACTTTGTCCTTCGAAGCTCACTTCGGAGCCTCCGAAGGTGCAAACAAAAGCCTTCAAAGTAATACATTGGAGTATCCGAAAATCCCAAAATCAAATCATCACCTCCGAAGGATCTCTTTCGAAGTATCTGGAACAAAAACCCATTACCGTTTCAGAGGACTTTTAAACTAAATGACCAAATCCGAAAGCTCTCAAACCATTTAAGTGCATGAAATCTCTCTGAAAACCTAAATTCATCTTCTTTGAACTCTCGATACCTCCCTTTAGAGAAGACTCTCTATCTTCCTACTCTTTTTGAATCTCAATCTCAACTCTCTCTATCTCCCTGCCTGCCTTCTCCAGCATCTCACCTAGAAATCCCATTTCCTTTCCAAAGCTCAGATTTCTCTATCGAAATGGCGAGAACAAAAGGAGCACAAAGCAAAAGAAAGGAAAGAGATGATTCTCCATAGAGAAGAGGAAGCAAAAAGGCCAGACAAGAAGTTGATACACTTGAGTTAATCTTTCTAAATAGCTCATCTGACTATTCCAGATTTTCGAAAAGATATGAAGATAGGAGAATAGTAAAAGGGAAAATTTTCAATTTTGAAGCCTTTGGTATGCAGTTAGAAGTGTCTGAATGGTTAAGATAACAAGGTTGGAATAAATATGTGAGTTACAGAGATAGTATATATCCCAGACTTGTAAGAGCACTAATCTGTAATTTCAATATAAGCTCATAAAAAGTGTGGATAGGAGAAAGAGAGATTGAACTATCTATAGAGAGTTTAAGAAATTATTTCAATCTCTTTGAAGAAGAAGAAGAGATAGTATGACCTTCCAGAGCAAATCTATTGTCGGATTTAGCAGAAATAAAAATAGAAGAGAAGGAAAATTATCTGCATGCTAGTCACCTGAATGTGAATCTCAAGCTATCATATCTTATTATTGTGAACAATGTTTATCCTAGAAGAGGAGCTACTGATGATTTGTCAGAAAAGGATGCCAAAATTATGCCGGCATTGAAGAATAGGAGAAAACTGAATCTAGCCAAATTGATGGTAGATCACTTTCACTTGATCAAGAGCACCACAAGGTTTCCCTTACCTTATGGAATGACTCTGACCAAACTGATGAGGGAAGCAG
Organism: Pouteria campechiana; assembly: GCA_036873735.1. Lineage (NCBI taxonomy): Eukaryota > Viridiplantae > Streptophyta > Magnoliopsida > Ericales > Sapotaceae > Pouteria > Pouteria campechiana. Next base: position 39,046 of record JAYJMB010009766.1, read on the forward strand.
GAGTAGATCTCTCAAATGAAAATGAAGAGATTCCATGAAACATAGACACATTAGATGAAAAGACTCTAAAAAGGATGAGCTTTAAGCCAACAACACAAGGTTGGATCACTAAGAAACCCAGAAGAACAACTCAATCAAAGGGATACAAACCTGATGAAAGAACAAAAAGGGGAGATATCACATAAAAGGTCACAGAAACAAGGCAAGAAATCTCCTCACATGAAGAAGAAGATGGAACAGAAAGACCAGATTTTGTAAGTCCATCGGTAGAAGAAGAGAAGAATTCTCCAACAAAGAAGATCAATTAGAAGCTAAGAGAATATAAGAAGTTCCAAAAGAGGAACAAAGAATTGTTATAGAAGATGTAGTGGAAGAAACTTTGAGAGAAAATGTATTTGAAGAAACTGCAGCAACAACCATGTCATCACACACTCCTATTAGACCCCCTTCACCCATTAGACCCACTTATACTTATCAACCATGCACTTCATCAATTCTCCCTTCACAACCAATCCCATAGCATCCAGAGGATAGACTAACAATGATTGAACACTATCCGTCTACTCTAGCTAATCAGATGAATAGAATGGATCATAATCTTTCTATAGCCATGTCTTCTATGATCCTAAGAGCTGATAAGATTGACTAAAGACTTAATTCTCTGTAATCTCTAGCAGAATCATTCAGAGGTCAAGCCTATCACCATCATTTCTCTCCACCTCCAACTCAATTTCCATCACCTCCACATCACTTCTCTCCAATCAGAACTAACTCTCCCATCATATTGACGTCTTTCCCTCACACTGACCTCCTTCTCCATCATCATCTTCTACAATTTCAGAGGTTGTGCAACACCAGAGTAAACCCACTGAAATTGTCTCTCCATCTCCTCCAACACAAGCCTCTCCTTCATTACCTCTATCAGTTCTTTAAGTCTTTCCAACAATGCCTCAGCATTACCTTTCCAATCCTCATCGAGCCATTGTTAGATATAGAAAGTATTCTATCACAGTAATAATTCCTAAATGATACTTTCTTCCCCTAGGAACATTTGATGAACTGAGCCTCATTGAAAGGGATCTTTATTTGTCAGTAGAACTCTTTCCTGAACAAATTGATCAAGTTCCACTAGAACAGGACTCACTCTTAATTCGTCTAAAATGGAGAAAAACTCCAACTCCTCCAAAATCTCCTCCAAAACCAACTCTTGATAATCATGACATTCTCATTCATATTTCCAATCCAATCAGGATGAATGTCTCTAAGTTTATGAATAAAACCAAAATTAATTTTGAAATTGCTAGAATGTTTCACTTTCAAAACATCATTATACCTCCTCAAGAACTACCATTTCCAGAACTTGAGGATCCTAACATTCTACACAGGATTCAACTTCTTCCTAATCCTCCATTGACTCTCAAAGGTCACACAATTCACATTCCTGATACAGAGTCAATTCTTTAAGAGTACTCTGAGAAACTTCTTTAGATGCTTTCAGCATCCAAACCAATCAGAAAAGTGTTTCCATCTCCCTGAGGTCCTAATCAATTCTTTATTCTTTCTAAGGAAGAATACTCTTTCTACAACAATGCAAACCTAGAGGCCATTGTTGACAATCTCCATCTTCCATACCCTTAACTTTCAAATTCATCTATTCAAGATAGCATAAGACAGATACAATCTCCACCAATTACTTTTCAAAAACCAAAATCCTCACGACCAACTTCTACCAAACCTAAACCCAAACTACAAACCCAAACCATCCTCTTCAACACAACCTTCATCCTGCAAACCTAAGAGGTAGCCAAAAATTCCACCTCCCAAGAAACACAAAAAGGCTTCTCTTGAAAGAATAACCATGTACTATCAGGAGTATACATCTCGCATGAATGCCAATATAGATGCCCTCCTAAAAGGGACTCTTGTAGCATTTCCTGAACTACTAGATCCAAATTTTTGGGAGCATATTGACTTTACGTATGTATCAAGGTGTGGACCTACAACTTATATACGTAAACCTCCTGTAGCAATTCCCAAGGATCCACTTTTCAATACAAAAAGACCCAGAACACCCAAGCCCTCTGCTAAACCATCGTCTTCTCAACCAAAACCCCTTCTTCCACCTCTCTTTCCCAAAAACTATAAAAGAAAACCCAAACCACCACAATGACACTGCTTCCTTTTAAATATCTTTTTGTAATTTTTCCTTTCTTTCTGTAAAGAATTTTGACTTTGTGCATATGTAGTATCTGGAAAATTTTCATCAATGACAAAGTTCTATATGTATGCAATTTTGGTCATCATTAATCTTAAATATTATTGTTTGTTTCATTCCATCTTTTTTATTATGATAAAAAGGGGGAGAAAATATGAATGTATAAATGAGGAAAGAATGTATGTGTAAACTAAAATATAAGAAAATAGTATGTACATGAAAATTTCTTTTATAGTTAAAAAAATTATGCATCCATTTAGGGGGATCTGCACTGATTTAGTCAATAGAAATTTTATCAAAATATCTACAAATTAGGTTTATTGTTAGACAAGTTTTGAAAGGTAATCACTCACTATTTTATCATCATCAAAAAGGGAGAGAATGTTGAACATACTATTTAACTTGATTTGATGATAAACATTCTTAACCAAGTAAGTTTTTATGATGAGTAAAGACAAGAGTGAAACTTTAAGGTACTAACAATTTATTCTCAAGTATATTGTAGAAACATTGACCCATACTCAACTTAAGAGTAACCTTTATGATGATCAAAGGAAGAAACAAAATATATGCTATTTAAAAATAAGTATATAAATTTCATATATACTTAAAACAAGAAAACAAAAATTTTAAAGTATTTAAGACATGCTTTGAAACCAACAAAAACATCTTTGGTGTCATCACAAAGCACTTTGGAGTAAATTGGAATACTTCAAAGCAGTCACAAGCATACTTCAGAGTAAACAGACAATCTTCAGAGTAAACACTGCCTACTTCAAAGTAAATTGGAATGCTTTGGAGTAGTCACAAGCGTACGTCGGAGTAAACAAATAAGCTTCAGAGTAAACAAAGCATACTTCAAAGTTAATTAGAAAGCTTCAGAGTCATCACAACGTGCTTCAAAGTAATCACAAGCATATTTCAGAGTCAAGCTAGTAAAGAAAATATTGAAATCTCTACCTAGACATTGGATGCCTAAAATGATTGCCATGCAGGAAGAAAAAGATCTAACCAAGGTGACAGTAGAAGAACTCATACTCATGATCCATGAAGTCCTAATGAAACAAAAAGCACCAAAAGAATTCAAAAGCAAGAAAATAATAGCTTTACAAGCAGAATTAGAAAATAAAGAATCTTTAGAAGAAGCCTCAACCAGTGAAGATGATGAGGATATGGCAATGATAACCAAAAGATTCAGAAACATGCTCAAAAAGAAAAGATTTGGAAATAATTCCAAGAACTTCAAAAGCAAAGATAAGAAAAAGGAAGTTCCAATCTATTACAATTCCAAGGTGTTGAATTATGTGCAAGTATACATGATCACAAGTAATATAGATGAGGTGAGTTGAGTATCGTTCCCATGAGGAAGTAGGTTGTTATATACTAAGTACCAAACTTATATCAAATCAGTAATATTTGATTGAATGAATTTCAGTAGATAATATAATAACTAAATCTGAATAAACAATGAAATTAATAAATTGCAACAGCAAAAGAAGAAATATCAATTGATGAAATATCTATGAATTCAACTTCACCTAGCAAATCCACTTGTATTGATGAATTGCATTGAGTAAATCATCATTCCTCTCATTATCAATCGGATACACTAAAGTATCTACCACCCTTTCTCAAATGTTATTATAGGTGTGCCCACTAAATTATTTTACTATGTCTTTATGCAAATCCAAATTAATAAACCCATTTAGCTTAAGCATCCAAGTATAATATACACACTCACAAGGTCATATTCACATAGATTGCACAAGTATAATGGTTATCTCTAAACTTCATTGCATCATATGTTCTTCAATTCAAGAGTTTATTCCTAATTCACCTCTCTCGAGTATAAATTAAGAATCTTAGTTCTGCACATGTAGCTAAGCACAAACATGCATTAAGCTTAGAAAAGAAGAAATAATGAGGAAGAAGATATTTTAACTCAAAAATCAAATATTAACACAAGCTTCATTGTTAGGATCCAATTAATCCTAGATAAGAAAAATTTAGAACATCTTATTTGAATTAAAACTAATTAAGTAATTGACAAATATCATCATAATCCAAAGTTGAATGTTGATTCAAAAACAAAAAATGAACTAGAAAGAAAATAAAATATTTAGGTTGTAGTGGCTTTTATGGCTTTCTCCAATAATCTTCTTACTCTGAGCTTTTCTCCTCGTCCAACTCTCTGTGCATGCTCCACTCTATTCCATCCACCTTAGCACCATCCCAATATGTCTCCTTAAATAACCTAGACAACATGATTATAGTAACACTCCTCGACAAATTGCAACTCCCCTATACACAGAAATCCTCCTCTAAAAATAACTCTATCTTTTTCGTCCGGAAAGGTTGTTTCCATACGATTTCCAATAATAGATGTTGCGCAATTGATTTCCAAAAGATCCCTTTCAAATATTGCAACAATTTATGCATTCAAAAAACTTCTAAAAATTCAGCAAGGTATGCAAAGAACCTTGCTTCAAAAAATAACTCAAATAATTATAAGTGCTGATCATTGTGGAACCCCATTGCTAAAAAAATATATTGCTAATCATAGTTTGGACAGCAACATCTGACGCATGGAAGAACACCTAAATTTATGTACTTTCAATTCTAAGCTTTGATTTCAAACTTTATTTCATGTTAGACTACTTTAGAGGCATGAAGATTAACCTATAAATTTGAATTCCTACTTCGGAGTCATGCAAGTGAACTTTGGAGTCAATAAATCTTGCTTTTGAGTCGTTGAATAATAACTTTGAAGGCAACAAAGTGAACTTCGGAGTCATTGAAGCCAATTTTAGAGGTACAAGTCAACTTTGGAGGCATGCAAGTGAACTTTAGAGTTACTAAAGTAAACTTTGGAGTCAGAAAATGTTGCTTCAGAGTAAAAAGATGTTGCTTTGGAGTTACCAAGTCTGCTTCGGAGTTTTGATATTCTAAAGAAATTTTAGTAGAATTATCATAATTTTCTCTCATCTGAACTTCAAATTGAGTTATTTTTATTGGGTTAGATAGATAATTTTAATATCTATAACTTTTATGTTAATTATTTTTCCTAATTCTGATTGTATTTTGATTTGTATGAGCTTAAAGTACCGCATTTTGTTTTACCTCCGAAATTGATATTTTGGAGTTTCTTGGAGAGAGTACTACTGTTTTGATCATAACTTTCTCATACAAACTCAGCATTACTTCATTATTTTTGCATTAAATAGATAATTTTAGGAGGTACAACTTTTATGTTTGTCACTTTGTCTAAATCATCCATCTTCCATGAGTTATGAGCCTTCAAAATGATGTCTTTTGTCAAATGAAGTAGTAAAATGAATGTGAAGCTCTCTAGGTAGTTGCACTATTTTAGCCATAAATTTTTTATATAAATTTAGAATCATGTGATTCTTAATTCATTAGAAAGCTAAGAATAAAGGATAAAACTTTCATGTTGAACATATTTTTCCAATATGCTTCCATTAGTCCCAAAAATTACTTTAAAGTAATATCTTTTGTAATCTTTAGTTTCATTTTATAGATTTTTATGTCTGCAACAAAAAGAAACAAAACAAACTCTGTTAATATCTACTGAAAAATATTAAAATAAGATCTTAAATATGTAAATTTAGATATAAAAAATATGATATATTATAAGCTTATCAAATACCCCCAAAACTTAGCTTTTGATCATCCTCGAGCAAAATAACAATCTGAACTCATTAAACAGTAAGGAAAATTTCTCTCAAACAATTAGTAACATACCTAGATAAATTACACATATGCATATATCTCAGAAATCAATCAAGATACTTGCCAAGTAATCTTATGAAAACCATGCTTAATCAATCCTTTCATGAAATGAAAAAATGTCTGTGTGCAATGTAAATTTCATGCTATAGCATGTTTTTTAGTCAACAATGTGCAGACTAGTAATTTTCATGATTTTCACAAAACACCCCACAAGCTTGCTGTTCATAATCCCTTTCCACTATTGTAGAAAACTTTGTTCATTTGGATCAATAGATCTTTGTTAAGCTTGTAATGGGGCCTTGGGTTTAGCTAACAAGAAAGAGAATAAGATACAAAAAGTAAGAAATCATATCTGCATTTTAAATGAATATTCACTCTTTTAACTTTTTGTTTGGGGTTTTATTTATTTTATAGGCTGTATTACTACTACACCCTAGACTTATTTTCTTTTACTTTCATTAGGATGTGATCCCCCTAACTATGGGCTGTATTACTACCAATTCTCCAAACTTATTTTCCATTGAGTTCATGGAGATATGATCCCCCCCCAATTGAAAGATAAATTCTTATTGATTTGTTTCCTTTTGTCCTTTTTCCTCTTTTTTAGCATTCTTCACTTTAAATCCCCCAAACTTATCTTCTTATGTACTCATGTACCCCTTTACAACCATGTGTTTAGAATATGTCTCTTAACAGGTCAATTATGGTTTTTCAGGCAGAAAAGGTTTGAATGATGAAGCTAAAGAAAGAAAAATTAAATGGTTGTCTTTCACATGCTTTGCATATGCCATTCTTTCATTAAAGCTCAATGGGGACACTAGTGACAGTGAATGTACTAGGTTAGCTTGAAAGGCTCAAACAGATCAAAGAATGCCTAAATTACTTCCAAGTAAACATATTTTTTAGGATTTCGCCTTGAGGAATAATCAAATAAGTTCTAGCATACTTATGTCAACCAGAATATGTTACTGAATTCACAACATCATCACTAATCCATATACACTTTGCATGGTCATAATATTATGTGCTAATTGAAATTTCCATAAGTCATGAAAAGGACTTATCATAAGAATCAGGAAATCACAAGGTATTACTTGTCCTTCTTTCTCAAATGTGCAATGGTAATAAAAAACTCAGCATATATCACTTGATCATTAAAAGATAATCCATCCTATTTAATTTTAGTATTGTAATATAGTTGCTCTTGGATTTCTTTAACTAAGTTATCAAAAGAGATGCTCATAAAGAAAATTTATACCCAAAGTTGAAAAAAAATTCCAAAATTGAATGCAAATATGAAATCGTGGTTGTAATCTGAATGTAACTCACCAAATACCCCCCAACTCAAATCAAACATTGTCCTCAATATGAAATAATGAAAAAAGTTTAAGTTAAACATTGTCCTCAATATGAAATAATGAAAGAAGTTTAAGTTTAAGGGCATCCCTGAATGAAGTACATTCCAATTCTCTTTTTCTGAAATTAATTGGCATCCTTTGTAAATTTCTGACAATTTTGATATTTGACACATAATCTACAATCTCATGAAACTTCTATGCTCAATCTCAATTCAGGTTTTTACTTCTGCAACAAAAATATCAAACCATAACTAAAAAAAAATCTATCCAAATAGAGAAAACAAAACAAACAACTAAGCTAAATGTGAAGATAACAAAGAAAGTTCAGATAGTCTATTTCTCATGAATTCAACTTTCTCCTATACAGTGAACCTTTCTCCTTTTAATGGTGGACAAGAGTTGATCAAACTATTGATTGCTGCAATACAGAAGTATCTAAAATCAAGTAAGCAAAAAAAAATCTAAATAAAAAGAAAATAAAAAAATAGTAAACTAAGCTAGACTAAAAATCCTAAAAGTAAAGGGATGAGGAATTAGTTCTGATTTATAGTCTTCAACTTGATTATCTCTTTCTTTAAGTTGGTTTTTTCAAGTCCAATGTGACTGTTTACTCGTCAAATCTTCCTTCAAATTATGGCTTCAGATGCTGACCATTCACTTTAAATGTTTCCTTGGTGTCATGAGCAACTTCAATTGTCCCATATGACAGTATTCTTGTGACAATAAAGGGACCTAACCATCTAGATTGTAACTTACCAAGAAACAGTCTAAGGTGAGAGTCATAAAGTAACACTTTTTGACCAATTTCAAATTCTCTTCTTAGGATGTGCTTATCATGCCATTTCTTTATATGCTCTTCATATATCTTGGCATTCTCATAAGGCTCATTGTGAAGTTCATCCAGCTCATTCAATTGTAGCAATCTTTCTTCTCCAACAAGTTACCTGTCAAAATTCAAAAATCTTAGTGCTCAATATGCTCTATGTTCTAATTCCATGGGTAAATGACAAGCCCTTCCAAATACTAGCCTAAAAGAAGACATCCCAATGGGTGTTTTGAATGCAGTCTTATATGCCTAAAGTGCATAGTTTTATTGGCATTCATAGTTTTCTCCAAAATTCTTTTGATTTCCTTGTTTGAAACTTCTACCTGTCCATTAGTCTGAGGATGATAAGGGATTGCAATCTTATGTGGAACTTCATATTTATGGAGAAGTGCATCAAATTATTTATTTCAAAAACGTGCTCCCCCATCACTGATAATTGCTCTAGGAGTGCCAAATCTGGTAAAGATGTTTTCCTTCAAAAATTTGATCACTACCAGAGCATCATTTGTTGGCATTGCAGAAGCTTCCACCCATTTAGACACATACTCTACAGCTACTAGAATATACTTATGGCCAAAGGAAGAGGGAAACGATCCTATGAAATCAATACCCCAAACATCAAATAATTCACAAACAAGAATGATGTTTAAAGGCATCTCATTTCTTCTAAAGATATTTCACATTCTCTGACATCTATCACACAAAAGTTCATGAATGTGTGCATCTTTGAAAACTGTTGGCTAATAAAAACCAGATTGCAAAACCTTAGTTGCAGTTTTGATGGAACTGAAATGCCCACCTGCCTCTCCATCATGACAATGTTGTAGAATACTTACCATCTCATTTTTTGGTACACATCTCGTTATCACTTGGTTTGCACAAATTTTAAATAGAAAAGGTTCTTCCCAAAGATAATGTTTAACATCAAAAAAGAATTTTTTCTTCTGTTGTGGTGACATGTCAGGGGGTAAAACATTAGTTGCCAAATAATTCACAAAATCAGTAAACCAAGGTGTTTGTGTGGAGTTGAAATGAAATATATGCTCATCAGGGAATTCTTCAAGAAGTGGAATCTCCTTATCTTTTGCAATTGGAATTCTAGATAAGTGATCTGCAACTAGATTCTCATTTCCCTTCATATCCTTGATCTCCAAATTGAATTCTTGCAAAAAGAATCCATCTAATCAATCTAGGCTTTACTTCTTTCTTTGCAAGTAAATACTTCAGAGCTGAATGGTCTGAATAAACAATCACTTTAGAACCAATCAAGTAAGAATGCAATTTATTAAAAGCAAAAACTACTACTAAGAGTTCCTTTTTAGTTGTTGAATAATTCAGTTGGGCTCCTGATAAGGTCCTACTAGTATAGTAAATTGTTTGAAAATTCCTCCTCTTTCTTTGTCTCAAAATAGCTCCTATGACAACATCACTTGCATCATACATTAATTCAAAAGGTATATCCCACTCTGGTACTACCATAATTGATACTAAAACCAACTTCTCCTTCAAAGTGTTGAACGCCTGCAAGCAATCATCTGATAATTTAAATAAGACATCTTTAACTAAGAGGTTAGAGAGGGGTTTAGCAATTTTTTGAAAAATCTTTGATAAACTATCTATAAAATCCAACATGTCCAAGAAAACCTCTAACAAGTTTAACAGATGTGGGTGGAGGCAATTTTTCAATGACCTCCACTTTGGCACGATCAACTTCTATCCCTTTTTCTGAAATCTTGTATCCAAGCACTATCCCTTCCTGTGCCATAAAATGACATTTCTCCTAATTCAGAATAAGGTTAGTCTCCTCACATCTTTGCAACACCAAAGCCAAATTATGTAGGCATGAATCAAATAATGAACCAAAAATATAAAAATCATCCATGAAAATCTTAATATATTCCTCAACCATATCAGAAAAAATGGCCATCACACATCTTTGAAAAGTGGCTGGTGCATTGCAAAGACCAAAGGGCATTCTTCTAAAAGGAAAAGTACCATATGGACAAGTGAATGTGGTTTTCTATTGATCTTATGGTGTAATGAGAATCTAATTGTAAGCTGAGTAACCATCCAAAAAGTAATAGAATTCATGTCCCGCAAGTTTTCCAACATTTGATTAATAAATGGTAAAGAAAAGTGATCTTTTCTAGTGACATCATTCAATTTCCTGTAATCAATATATACGTGCCATCTAGTAATTGTTATAGTTGGAAACAATTCATTGTTGTTATTTTTCTGTACAACTTGCACAGGGCTCACCCATGGACTGTCAAAAATAGGATAGATGATTCCTGCATCAAGTAGCTTGATTACTTCTGCATTCACAGCTTCTTGCATCTTTGGGTTCAACCGCCTCTGATGTTGGATGGTGGGTTTGTATTGCTCCTCTATTAGAATTTTATGTATGTAAAGTGAAGGGCTAATTTTTTTGATGTCTGCAATTTACCATCTAATTGCACCCTTATGCTCTCTCAATACTCTTAGTAGTTTCTCCTCCATCATATTTATCAAAGAAGAAGAAATAATCACTGGCTGAGAAGAAACTTCATCTAAGTAAGCATATTTTAAATGAGAAGGTAAAGGTTTAAGCTCAAGAATAGGAGGTTCTTCTATAGATGGCTTAAGCTTTTTGTTAATTTGTTTCAGCTCCTCAACTACAAAACAAGAATTAGCATCCAAAGGATATTTCATTGCTTCAAAGACATTGAAGGTGACTTGATAATCTTGAACTCTAAGAATTAATTTTCCTT
>JAYJMB010009776.1:16476-49939 GCA_036873735.1 Pouteria campechiana
AGATCCAAAAAGCCTTTTATATGCTGATCGCAACTATTTATAAATTTTCAAGGCCATATTTATGGGAAATTCAAGTAATAATAAAAAGTTGAGCCAAGATTATAATGGGTTTGTAATAGTCCGTGACCACGCTATTAAGATATTGTCTCCTTCGGACTATTACAATCTTCATAGCTTTTGCCCCTTAGTGGTGATGCTCACACAATCCCTACAAAAGATGGCTCAATAGCTTTTTATAAAGCTTCACAGTTTAAAGTTCAAGAATTTTCTTCCCCTTTTCAACAAGGGACGGTTCATCCTTGCCACCCTTCGCTTAGAAACTTGCCAGGAGTCGCACTTTGTCCAAGCTCTTTCCAGCCCCGACATCACTCCTTGCTCTCATCAGCCGCTAGATGTTACATACTCCAAGGGTCTAGGTAAAATCATAGCAACTGCAGGTATGTTTGGATAAAACATGTATTAGTCACTTTATTTTTTTGGTCTCTAACCTGAAATTATAATTACTTGCAATGACTTTCTTCATAAAATGGTCCATCACAAACAGTTTTTCTATTTTGTCTTTCTTTGATTTATAGCTGACATTGTATTAGTCACTTAATTTGGATGAATCTGTTGTTGCAATCTTGGGCTATCGAATCTGTCACATGGTGTATATATTGCCAAGAATGAAGTTGGCACAATGCTTCAAGGGAAGGAATCACCGACAACGAACTTGCGTCATTGAGCCCCAGGCCCACTCAAATAGATCTTAGCAAGTAAATGGGCAGACCACCGCCAACCTCCCGGTCTATTTACGTCTGCCCATTTTTAACAGGCCCATTTATCCGGGTCGTTTGACTACTGGTAAATCGTGCTTTTAAGTCCAAACAATTTTCTGGGCAAACTAACTTATCTTATTCCTTAGTTTTAAAATTCACATCTCATTCTAATCCGAACTAGATGTATCATGAGAAGAGAGGACTCCTAGGAAGGAAGGTGGAAGAGTGGATTTGATGAAACAGGGAGATGGAAGAAGCTACGAAGAAAAGCATGCATTTCAGTTGATTGACTTGAGGAACAACCGATTGATGGACAGTCTAGAGTGTTCGGCAATACGTTGATTCCTCTCCAGGGAATTTGGCGTTTTACTGTATCTGGAAACAGTCGATTGAAGGGAACAATCAGTCAATCAATTCTTTTCCAGAGAGCTAGTGTTTATTGGGCCTAAATCAGTTGGCTAAAAGGAAATAATTAATCAACTGATTTGTCCATTGATCGACCCAAGTGGTACAGATGTTCAACCAACGCTTTGACGGAACACTTAGGGGGGCATCGTGAATTAAAAGGTTCTGATGTATTATGAGTATTCTTCTTGATTTGTAAATTACGCTTATGCAAAAAGAAAACGCAAGACCAAACAAATAAATAGGGCAGCAGATGCATTGTCTAGACAACGGGTGGGGATATCTAATGAAGGTGAATTTGTTGTAAAAGAATTGGAGGTAGTTGCAGAAGACGAGGAGATAACCTTAAGAGTCACTGTTGAAAGATCTATGGAAGCATTTTTCAGGATTCTTTAAATCTTAATCATACGTGGCCCACATCACCGTATGATTGAGAGACGCCACCGTTAAAAGAGAAAAGGGCCTTGACTCTTCCAGAAGTGACGAACATGGCACTCCATAGTTTTCAAACCAGGCCACACACCGATTGGAAGTTGCTAGGTAGACAAAGATGTGAGAGCATTCAAGTCCCGAGGATGGCTGCCGGCGTGGTTGACCTTTGCCGCACAGCTGCCAACCACTTAGGAAATCTATTTTATAAGCGCCTTTTGATTTGCTTCATTTGTAGGAGCCAGTCGGCACAATTAGTGATCATAGCTGGCCATCTCACTGCATGTTTTGCATGTGCTGATGCTAATGAAAGTATGTGGCGCAATATGAGTGCTACAGACCAACACTAATTTGATTAAAGATAAAATAGCTTAATTTAATCAAATTCCTTGTGTAAGGCCGTTTTTCAATGATTGCTCCCAAATCCAACCAACCACCAATGTGGCAGTAGAACAGACCAAATTGAAAAACAAACTACAAGCATACGACTGTGAGTGTTCAGCCACCAACTTGGGTTGTCAGGCAAAACACGCCACGTTTTAACATTGCCCCAATCAGGTCGAGTTCTCTTGCTTTCATTTTTTACTAGTTTTGCTTGTATTTATACTTGGTTTAAGGCACAAGGGATGTAAATTAAAAGCCACAGGAATATAAAATGGATGTAAAAGTCATTTTTTAAATCTTTTTTATTTAATATGATATTTATACATTTTAAATTCTTTCTTTTCATATTATTATCTATTTATTTTTGTCAATTTAAGGAAAAAATCAGTCCTTATTTTATTGATGCCATCATCTTTTTCTATCTATATCTATATCTATCTATCTATACACACACACACTTACCTTATTATATATTTTATCTTTTTCTTGTATGTCTTTTACACCAAACCAAACAAAAGTCCAGCCCCTTTAACAACAACTAACCCTATCAGTATTGCACATGTGGGCAAAAAGCCGACAGGCGGTAAGTTGGTGGGACGGAGGGTATGGTGGCGCATTTCCCTTCGATAGATTTTCAGCATTTGTAGTATCTTACCCGTGTCGCACGGAAGGTGAGGGGTCTGGGTAATTCAAAACGGCATTAATTGGTCTTCGTCCGTGCATGAGAAAAACCGCAAGTGTCTTACACAACTTGAATTATTGCTCGTAATTAGCACTGCCAATGCTTTAATTCAATTACTTGCCAATTAAGAGGGATATTTACAAGACTATCAATTTCTCGTTGCATGCAGGAGCTAGCTACTTACTACCATTCAATAGGCGCTTGTAAGCAATCTATGCCGTTCATTCGGTCTGCTAGCATGGCATCTAAAGTTGACACTTACCCGATGAACGGCTTCGATCACTAACGCGATTTTGATCAATCAGAGCTGTACCCACATCCTACCACCGCAGATCAGGAGGATTAAATAGAAGCCTTTAACGGGCCGTGGAAGAGGCATTCATAGAGTCATGACATTCCTTCTTCACCGTCTTCCCGCCACCTGCCCAGGCATGCTCGCATGAAGGACATAGCCTGAGTGTGGTTGGGGCGCCGTTGGCCTTGGACAGCTGTAGATAGAATGGCGCTCCGAGCTTGATCGACTTGAGCTCCTGCAATTCCTTCTTCAATCGACGGTTTTCGTCGCTCAAGCTCTCGCAGCATTTCTTCAGCAAAGCGCAGTCTACCTCAGTTCGTTTCAGTTTAGTTCTGCAATGTATTGAGTTTCATGGTTTAAAGACCTTCAAAAAAATTGGGTACAACGAAGCAATATATGTTTGTTGGTCTTACCTTGCCCTTCTGTTTTGAAACCACACTTCTACTTGCCGCTGCCTTAAGTTCAACTGCTCCGCTAGCTCCTGCTTTTGAGCCTGCAAATATGTATTTGAATTGTTCAATGATAATTTGTGAGCAATTACAGAAGATATATTTAATTGCAGATTGGTAGGAGATAGGAATAGACATCTCTACAGAGTTGAAATTTGGAAACATTTAATATGATAATTAACATGATTTGGAAATTTATAAAAAAATTCTAAAAGTCAGTGGATTTTTATTCTTAATTATTGGAAATTATTTACTAGTAAGTCTTAAATAATTAATAACTTTGAAAAATTATTGGCTATAAAGTTGACTATTTTTGGAGGTTAGAATATTGTGAGATTGTGTGACGTATAGATTTTTACTTGCATGCATAGACATGCAAATGGATAAATGCAAGATGACTACGCAGATGGATAAATAGCAATGGCACTAGAACCGTTCTATGATCGAAACCGTCGATTGGTTATTATTACACGCTTATCATGATATTTGCCGGGATGATCTTCAAGATGGGAAGATCCTAAATTATCAAATAGACGCTGATCTTACAAAAAGGAGAGGTAGATATTCTGGATATTTTAAAACTTAATTCCGAGCTTCTTTTTGGGTATTGCCCTCTACAGCAAGATCTGTTAAATTAACGGTCTAAGATCACTGCCCGTGAACCATGATCCCAACATATTCTATAACAAAGAATGAATGAGAGAGAGGGAGAGAGGGCAAGAGAGAGGAAAGAGGGAGGGATTCAAAATCAGACGAGTCGCAGCGGTCCTGTTCTTTGAACCGTGAAACACGTACCGGAGTAAGCGTGTTATGCTCTTTGAAACTCTCCTCAAGCAAGCTTGATTGTTCTTTGCTGAGCCTGAGCTTCTTCCTAGCACCATCGTGTCCCGTCCTGTTAGCACTTTCTCCTTCATCTTCTTGTATATTCTTCGAACTCGATCCATCATCGTCGCCTGATGCCATGGAACACGGCGGAAACAAGACATGGAACTGAACTGGGGGCTTCGGCCGTGTTTCCGGCTTCGGCCTGGCTACGAATTCTCCTCTGCCCAGACCAAGAACGAGGCTCATGTTGCATGCCACCTCTCCTTCCATTTGTACCAGAAATGACAGAATATGGGAGACGGACACTTGGATGTGTGACGGTGTTTATATAGTTGGAGGTGTTTGCGTGGGGATGCTAACCAATAGAAAGCAACGGCTGATAGGAGATTAGAAATGGGTTTTGGGTCTTTAATGTGTGAAGGGAGAGAAAAAGCGTTGGAATTGTGCGCTTAAAATGGGAAAAATAAAAACTTCCGTCCCTACCCCGAAGATATTGACTGTGGAAATACTGAGAGGACTTGAATGCGCTTTAGACTCCATGGGAAACCGGCCATTAACTTCCTATTAAAGCATGTAGACATGAGCCTAGGAGACAGACACGTGCAGGTGGTAATGTGGTAGGTGGGTGTAATAGATTCTAGCCTTTCATCAGGTGAATCAGAGTCTAGACAGAGGGGGCCACCAAAAGATCCTTTTTCTCGGCTATTGGAGACCACCGAAAACGATACAAATAGCTGTTTAAGAGTTTCTAAAATCATCCTTTCGTTTGCAAAAGATGGCGTGAAGGGAACACTGCTCTAGAGTTTGATTTCGATCTAGCATGGATTCTTAACGGCATTTAATTAACCTGATAGAAAATCAAACGTATGGTCAGTTTACTCATCCTAACTCCCAGCTCTTTTAATCGGGTTACTTTGACCGTCTGATCAGTTGAAATCATTAAAGTCGTTTTTGGGAATATGGTTAAAACAGCCCTACATATGACACGTGGCCTTATGCTATTGAGTCTCAAAAATTGGACCGTCGTCTACGTAATGCGCCCATCTGACCGACTCTTCAAACAAAAGAGCTTGGAATACCCCAATCTTCCTGTCTTACAGCAGAAAACTGAGGTAGGTAATGGTCAAAGAAAAAGTGTTATTTTACCCTCTTTCGTTGTAAAACGACTTTTACTTGTTTTTTATCTTAAAAAAAAATTCATTGGGTCTATTTGATAACAAGAGAAAAAAGGTAAAAATTTGTGGTCAGATCGGTCATGCATCCAGTTTATGGTCCTGGTCCAACTGATTCTACCACTTGGTTTAATTAAATTAATCTTTTTTTTTGAAAAAATTATAAAAATAATACAACATTATTTTAAAAAATATAAAACACATATATCAAGCAACATATATATACTTTTTATTATAATATTATATTATTTAAATTTATATTTATTTTATTAAAATATTAAAATTAAAAAAAATTATTATTGAACCAAACTGAGCTATACTAGGCCGGTGATGTGACCGATTCATGGCTAAACCGATTCGACGGGCCAATTTGTTTTGGTTTTGATAACATTCTAATAATTATAAATAAATAAAGATAAAATGGATAAGTTATTTATATGAAAAAATTAATAATAATAATAATAATAATGAATAAAATAAAATTGTCGGGTACTTAAAATATCACCCCAAAGGAATGAAAAAGGGTGGTTTTTTCCCATTTTTCCCTCTAACAAAAAGCACCCTAGGTGTAATATAAACGGATTCTTTACTGGCCGATAATATGCCTCCACGTGGAAAAAATGAGAAACGTGTGTGGGACCTGAGCTTTCAATTACAATAAATTGATTCTTTACTGGATAATATGCCTCCAAGCGGAAAAAATGAGAAACGTGTGTGAGATCTGAGTTTTCAATCATGTCCTGCTACGGTGCTAATTTAGTAATTTCGCACCTCAGGTGGGACGCGGTATGCAAGCAAATGATAGGAAGGGGGAAAGTTGACAGGCGGATCCCCGTGGTCAAAGCCAGTCTCAATCTCACCCTGCAAGAAAAGCGTGAATTAATTTACTCCATCCACGTGGTATATTCTGTCGTGGCAAATGCGGAAGATTTATGAAATGTCCGCATACTTACGCAGCGATTAATTCTTCCTGGTGCCCGTTCTAGCGACGACATTTCGCGGGCGTTCCCAACGCAATATCTCCATGCCATGCATGGTTAAAACGCATTTAATCCCTGAGGTAACTTGGGTCACTTGGTCTGGTTGAAGTTAACCCTAACCTAAGTCTGATTTTGAAACTTCAACCCTAACCCTATCATAATAGGTTAGGTTTTGGTTGAATTTGGATTTCATTCCTTGTACATTCAATTATCAAATCAAACATTAAGGGGGTTAATTATTTAAAGAACTTAGAAGATGAAGATGAAAATAAGAATTGTTGAAAACTTCAACATATAAAGTTAGATGTTTGTAATTGATTTTGATTTAAGAGGTTTTCAAAAGGGATATTAAGATGGGGATGTCACTAAAGAGATAAGAGTAGCTAGGAAAAACACGCTTGTAATAAGAAGGAAAAAGAAAATTATGGAAATAAGACTAGATTGATAAATCATTTGTACTTCATAGAATAATTTTTTAAAAGAAATAATAGTCGAATATGAATTATTGAGAAGTGAAGAATGTATAGCTTTTAATTTTCTCATTAATAATATGCAATTTGGGTAAGTTTCGGGTTAAGTTGTCGTCAACCCAATGCCAATTCAAATTAGAATTTAGGTTGGATTCAACCCAAAATCAAAACTAGTAAACCCAAATCTTTAAAAATGTTAGGCTAGGCTAGGCTAGGATGTTTGGAGTGAACTGGACCTAAATTGTGCCCCTGTTTAATCCCTCACTTTCAACAATAAGCCTGCAGCTTCCCATGCCTACCTCTGCGTATCCAAAATTCATATCCGTTTATTGAGCCAGCAATCGAGTGCAGAGAATCAATATTTGGACAATGGTTCAATACACGTACGGTGGTCCAAAACTTCAAATTACTTGCCTGTTTGTGCCAGGAGTGCAAATTATACCAACTCGGGTTAACCCAACTCTTAACCCTATTTAAATAAACTTCAAACCAGTCTTAACTCAAAATTTTATAATTTGAGTTACATGCAGGTCAATTTAAAATTGCTATAAATGGGTCAGGCTTAATTAGTTTAGTTACATCCAACCCAAATTTAATTTTTAAATTAAATTGCATTTTTTTAACTTAATGCAAACTTTAAAGCGAAAAAAGGATCCTAATCCACTTAAAAATATGGATTAGAGTGGTTCAAGTTGAACCGACCCAAGTGCACTTCCAGTTTGTGCTGATGCTTCCGATTGCCGTTGGATTTCCTAACTCGTGAAGCAAGCAGTTCACTGTATGATAGTAAAACACCGAAATTTAGTTTTTGCAAATTTATCTACGTACGATAGACTAGTCAAAGAAATTATTTCCCAATCAGAGAATACCATAATCCACTCCATGAAAGACAAGGTAATTAATTTCAAGTGGGCACTTTCTATTTTGTCAGAGCGTGTTCGCAAAATCATAGAAATTTTAGTAGTTTTCATACGTACTTATCCTCTTAAAATCTGAGGAATTCAACGGACACGGAGATCATATATAGCTTTTGACAGCTTCAAAGTTCAAACTCACTGCACACTCACAATCACGCTTTCAATGCATTTTGAATTCTTTGCACGCTGGCTGTGCCATTTCTATTAGGGGATAAATTCCTGCATATGTGATCCATGGACGCCCCCAGAGTGTTTTGTTTTTTTTTTTTTTTTGGCCCTTTTTTCAGGTAGAAATGAGGTCAGGTTTGGAAACGCGGAGATTTTGTGGGTTTGACTCAGGGGTCAGCTTTGACCTTCTCCTCCCAAATCTTGACCTTTTGCGCGGAACGGGATCATCATGTCATCCCTTGCGTCTGCTCGTTGAGTGTTGGACAAGGAAAATCGAGTGATCCCCCTTTGATTTTCTCACGGTTTTTTGGTCGTGGGCGATAAATCGTTTCTGGGTATGTGCCACATATTCCTGCTCACTCCCGACGCTGGCCAAAGTCAATCCGGTCCGTTGAAACCGTGCCTTCACAAATGAATTGACCACGATAAATGCTAATCTAACTACTACGTTATCAGAACCGATTTGTGGTTGAACTGGTCAGGGGTCTAATTCACGGTCCAAATGGTTCCATTGGCTAGTTCAACAAGATAAACCTTTTTATTTAAAAAAATTACAAAAAATAACACAAAATAAGTTTAAAAATCCAAACCGTAGATATTAATTTTAAAAATAATACAATTGGATACGTGACAATTTCAACACTCCCTTAAGATTAGAATGTATTCGGTAAGTGGTGTCAAGATTTGGAAAAGTGGTGCTAAGATCCAAACGTATCCAGTGAGCAGCATCAATCACTTATCATGTGGGAAAAAAAGATTACAAAGGGAATCCGTGTGCACATGTAAGGAGGAACCCAAAATAAACTCTCCTCTTCTGCTTTCTTTCAAGGCTTTTTTCAAAATCTTTTTTCAACTTATGCATCGAAATAATCAAGTGAAACCGTCTTCTGGGCCATCCAATCTATCTTTCAACTTATATTTCCTTACCATCCAAAAATCAGCCATGCTGAGTAAAACAAACAGCTAAACAATGATTGTTTTAATGTTAACTAGATACAATTTCGCCCATCAAAGTTATTGTTTACAATTAGGTGGAAATCTCATCAGTGAGATTGTTAGTGACCCAAATTTTATTTTGATCAGTTCGAAGATTTTACGGTGCACAAGCATAAATTTTTCATAGAAATTTGTGACCCTAATCTCGGAGCTCACCATGATCCTCCTGAGGGTACGAGGGCTCTACCCTCGCGATACGGATCGTGAAAAGTAAAGTGGTGCTGGTGATGTCAAATCCAACGCTGGCTGCATCGGATGATTTTGCAGGGTGGCAACAGTCAGCAATCTAGCATTGGCGGCACCAAATCTAGCACCGGTGGCAAGATTCGTACAGACGGATTTTTGATAGTTTTACTTATGAATTAATTTTGTACAAAACTATTTGAGAAAAATACATATGCAAATGAGATTTTAAAGGGACTAGGATTTTTTTATAAATATATGTTATTCATGTAAAGAGAAAGTACCTAGCAATTTGAAAATTTCTCATTTATTGTAGTTTCTCTTTTTCACTCTTTTGATTATACTCAATCTTTGATATAGTGAAACTTTCCTCTTTTGCTTATGATTTTTCCTCATTCAAGGGGTTGTCCACGTAAATCTAAATGTTGCATTGTGATTTATTGGCTATTGCATTTACCTAATTTCTCACAGAAATTCAGCATGCATACATGTTGGGCATCGGCATGTGTATGGATGGAGAGGGTCTCAAAAATTATTGTAGCCGGCAAATATGGTTTGTTGATTTGGATTTTTGGCGCCCAAGAAAGGTATCAAAATGGGACTCAAAAGTAGCGACGTGAAATGCACGATGCAAGCTGTGCCACTAGAACTCGGGACTGGGATGTATCATTTCTCCGGGGGCTTTCGTTCCAAAAAGGTATGATTACGGCCGGCTACAAGGGTTACACGAAGAAGAAATTAGGTTTTAGCTAGCTTCAGCGATTGTCTATCGTTCCATGCAGTGGCAATCGCTGAAGAACTGAGATGTCCCCTCATGCTACAGAGACAATGCAATGGACCCCATATTCCATTTGGACATTTCTTTGGTGGTCCGTTTCATCCCTCCTTCCTTTTGGACAACTTCTATGGTGGTCTTTCACCTCTCCTTCATTCTCCTTTCGTGTGGGCCATCTGAGTTGAAGATAGGAGCTGCCTATGATAGATGGAAGTTCCGTGCATTCACAAGTGATGATGGGTCCCATATGTCTTGAACTTATCCAAATCGTCCTGCTGTGATTAGGCTCTCCTCCCTCCTGACAGCATCTCGCTTTTGGGGATACTGATTAAAGTAGTAACATATTTACTATTTCTTTTCATACTAGCAAGCTTATTTGAAAATGAAGCTGGTTGGGTTCGATGGATTCACAAAGGAATGTGGGTTCCACATAGCTTCAAAGTATTAGAAATAGAATCGTCTAACTGCGTGTGATACAGCTCCCCTCTCCATCCTTCTTGTGTAGGCCTCCCAGCCTGCAGATAGGGGATGCATATGAAAGATGGGGTTCAGTGCATTCACAGAGGATGGTGGGTTCCACAAGGGTTGAAGATAATCGGAATCGTCCAAATTTATGTGACTAGGCTCCCAATGATATGAGGAAAGGCTTGGCACGTCGCATCATTTGCAGAGATGCTTCAAATGAACGGCACTTTCGGCACAAACATCTGGCCGACCTACGATATTCTAGATTTGCTCCCTTGGGGGGGTAAGGAAGCCTGATTGGTGTTGATGTTGCTGTGTGATGGTACGTGCAGGCACTCATCCCATGGTAGAGTGTATGGTAGAGGTAGAGTTGGGTATTGAAGTATAGTACCTAATCATTTTATTATTAAAATCCAAACTGTCATTTCTTTTTATCTTAAGTTACACTTTGTTTAAAAAAAAATCAAGGAATATCGTTCATCTCAGTGGATCAAAGATGCAAAAAGGTTTTAAATTATCTATTTTCAAATAAGAGAACCCATTAAAATTTGACGTTATTTTATAAAAATGTAATTCCTAGTAATTTTCTTGCCTTTGGTTGTTCAAAAGCTGCTCATTCAAGAGTCAATGATTCGATGATTTGAATTATGGATAGTGGGCAAAGCTGGCATAAGCTAGTCTAATGCACTGTTCATGCTTTTCATCCACTACCTTATAATTTATTAATTAAGGAATTGGAATACTGCTGCAAGAATGCTGCCATGATGTTTTGGACCGCCACTTCATTGGGCCTGTAGCCTGGAAACTAAGACCAACGTGGGCCTATCACAAGCATGGTTCATCACTGAGACGAACCGAGCAAACCAAAGCTTTTGATTCATATTTTGAACATGTAACCAACCTATACCCCCTTCGTATTTCTTATTATTGAAAAGTGATGTTTGTCATAAATTGAACAAAGATAATATATATTTAAAATAACTGAAAAAAATATAGAAAAGATACAGGATAAGTCAATATCACATAGATTTATACCATTGGAAACGTAGTAAATGGTTCAAAGGGACTATTCTTTGAAAATTTAAAGGAATTTTTTTATTATTTTGATTGTAGAAATAAAATTTAATTTAATCATCTTACTTAACATTACTTATTGACTTAGTAATTCAAACATTATATAAATAAATACTTAGATGGTTCCAAAATTAAGATCATTTGAAAGCTAATATCCACTATTTAAAATTATTTTATTTTTTATAAGACCCGTGAAGGTATAACCCTGCACCCATGCCTCTGAAAGCTTTTATTCTATATTAATTTATAATTTTATAAATTTTTTTCACATTTAATTAATTATATAGATTGATATAAGTAATTTTCATAATTTATACATCTTTAAATGGTGTGGTCCATATAGATCTTTGATTAAAATATTTTTTACATATTTTAACTAAAGTAGTAATGCTAAGTATGATGGTTGGAATATATTTTATTTAATTATTTTTATTAGTTGAGAAAATAAAAAAATCTTTGAAGTTTCCTTGGAAACATTCATGAATTAAGTAGACAATGTATCAAACTATATCTTAAATTGGCCGGAAGGACCCAGTCCAAGACACTCTAGACAGGGTCTTTCAAATGGGTCGTGCCCAAGATATGGATCGAGCCCAACGTTTTATCCATACAGAACTGAGAAGATCCAAAATTATGTAAAGCAGTTTTAGCTTCTAAGTTAGAGGGGAAACTAAGAGTTAGTTGGGGTGTAATCAACTTTTGAGTTTAACCCAACTTTAACCTTTATTTATAGAATTTAAACTCAACCATAATCTTAATCATACTTTTAAAACTTCAATCCAAAAAAAATTGGTTCGTTTTTAATGGGCCTTGATAAATAATAAATTTTCTCGACAATTAATAATTACATCATTAAATTTAGCTAAAATGATATTACCATTCATACAAATATGTTAATACATGGATAAATTGATGTATTTATGGCAAAAAGTAATTTAATAATCACTTCTCTGTTTTATTCATAATTTATAAATAATTTCTTTAGATTTTTAATACAACATTTTTTAGTTTTAACTTTTAATGGCCAAGACTCAAAATTTTATTGATATAAGTGATGAAAATTAAAATAGACATTAACATTTGTCTCCTAATATCATTTTAACAATACGAAAACTAGCTGGAATTGGAGTAGGGTTGCACAAGGCCTCAACCAGGATAAAAAAACTGAAATAATTCGGTTAGGTCTGAGTCGAATAGGCTAGAACATATTTGCTAAAGGTGCACCTAAGCCCAAGGCTTACTCAAGATCACTTCTTGTGCCTTAAGGTGCTCTTGGTGGCCTGATTGAATTTTTTCTAAAAGTATATTAAAAGAAAAAACAATGTTCGACTAAGATTCTGACTTTTCTAATTTTTTGTTTTTTTCTTAGTTTAACCAAACTTTATGCCCTCCATAAAATTATATTTAAGTTTTGAATAATTTTATTATTCTATTTATTCTATTCTTATAAATTATACAGATATAATTAAATATATATTTAATTTTATATAATATGCGCCTTTGTTCACTTTGGCGCGTGCCTTGCTGTGCGCCTTAAGCCTATGTCCTACGGGGTCTTTGCGCCATGGTGTGCCTTAAGCCTTAAACAATGATGGGCTAGAATGCAGATGATGGGCTAGAATGCTCTGCAGACTCGTGGAGTTTGCTCTAGGGTTCGGTTGTAAATACAATACTCTATTAGCAAAAGACACTCCATACGCAGCCACTTAAAACTCAAGGGATGGACATATTCAGATGAAATTAAACCGATAGGATGGTGGAATCCACCGTCATTAAATCCATACTTTGTCCCGAGACCACGGATTTATAGAAATAGGACTGATCGATGTATTTTCATCTCCAACGGTCCAAATAAATATCCAACAATTCAATAATCGAAGCATCAAATAATCATAATATCTATGAATACACTCATCCAATTTTCAGAATTAATATCGATGATTTCACACGCATGGGTTGCGCGCATTACATATTTTAAGTTGCCTGCATATCATGCACAACACTGCCAGAGCAGCGAAGTTTTTCTTCTCGCCTCTACCCTTTCGAGCGTCGAACTTTCCCTGGCCTCTCTATCCGCTTCCCTTCCTTTGCCTTCGCATCTCTCTCTCTCTCTCTCTCTCTCGCCCTATCCGAAGAGAAACAATGGCGGCTCTTTCTGCCTCTTCGTTTGTCGGTGTTCCACAACACTCATCGCCATCCAGTCCAAGAAATCAGCTTGCTTCCTTCCCCGTCTGCTACAGGTAGAATCTGGCATCATTGATTTCTCCGTGCTGATGCGTCGATGGTAGAATATCTACTCCTTGTTTTGATGTTTCGCAATGTGTTGTTCCCTTCTATTCAATATAACCTTTTTTTTGTTTTTTTTTTTACTGTGAAATTCATCTTTTTCGTCTTGGTAATCTGATTGTTGAAGAATACTTCTGAGAAGTTATTGAATCATCTGTGCTGTCAAAAAGAATCGGGTATTTGAAAATTTTAAGTCCCGGGGAATGAATTTCGTTTAGAAAAATGAGTTTTCGTTCCCTACAATAAGTGAAGTAGCCGTAGAAGCACAAATTCGATTTGACTTTATTTCAAAGGATCTTTTCTGCAGTCATGGCATCCAGATGCGTGCCTTCAACATTTTAGAAATTGAAAGAGAAGGTCTGTCCCAGATATAGTGTCTTATCATGAATATTTAACCGTACATGTTACTTGGGTATTTGGGAAGTCTGTTGTATTGGTAAAAATATGTAATCACCATAAATATTGAGTCAGATATTGCAAAAAATTGCACATAGGGGTCTATGAGTATGAAAGCATGGTTCTCTTGAATATGACTTTCATGATGTGCTCTTTGTGGATTGCAGCCTATACAACAGTTGCTTGTTTGAAGATCGATCTCTGCAGTCTGTATGTCATGACGGTTGATTGGTGGATTTGGGAAGAGCTGTTCCCATCAGTTGTTCTATAATTTGTTAGTATTGTGCCTGGTCGAGTATGACGTGTAGTGTAATCAGCATAAATGTTGAGTCCGGTCTTGCAATGAATTGCTCGTGGAGGGGGTGGTGGTCTATAGAAGTGTTGCTTGTTTGAAGATCAGTTTAATGATATGCTCTTTATGCACTGTTGCTTGTTCTAAGTTCAATTTTATAATATGCTGCATGGTCTGTTTATGATATGCTCTGCAGCCTGTATATATCTTGAGAGGACTTGTTTTGAACTTCCTCCTCCTCTAGCTGTGTATGATATTTTAGTATCATATTTTCATTCATTTCCTTGAAAGTTCAGGAGATCTCAAGTCTCATCTCGAAACCACCTGATAACTCCTAGAGCTGGCCCTCAATTTAAAATTTCACGTCAACCTGGTCGGAGGGGGATTTGGTCAATAAGGTAGATTTCTTTTTATATTCCTATATGTGCATTTAGATGTATGCCTATATAGATGTATATATATTTTTTCTTTTCTTTTTCCTTTTTCTTTTCCCATTTACATAGCATGGAGTTAATATACTTTTTCATCATTAGAGACGACTTGGTAATGCCTTCCTCACCGTACTTTCCAACTCAAGCCCAAGGTGGCCAAGGTCCACCTCCAATGGTACAAGAGCGATTCCACAGTGTTCTCAGCCAACTCTTTCAGCATGTGAGCATTACTAGATTGTGTTCCTTTTGTGTCAAACTTCCTTCATGGTCTTCACTTATATTCTTTTTAACTTGATATGGGTTGGATTGTAGCGGATAATACGCTGTGGTGGGCCAGTTGATGATGATATGGCAAACATTATTGTGGCACAGCTTTTGTATCTGGATGCGGTTGATCCAAACAAGGTTTCTTACATTTCCCCGCTTTTCCCTTCCTGAAAGTTTTATTTTTGCACTTAATATTCAGTACTTCAGGACCAGTTTCAAAATCCAATGCCTGTAATCAGGGTAATATTTAGTAGCCCGGAAAAAAGGGGTTATGAATTCTAAACCATACTTTGAGACTTCATGCTTTGACTGTTTATCCCAAGCCTAGTATAGGGAGGGCTTCGTTACTTGTATCTGGTGTATAGCTGACGTGAGGTAGTTTCCTTACAATTGTTTTTAATGGTAAGATAGCGATGTTCTGTATCAATCAACTTTGTTAGTTTGTCTAATTTTAATCAAATTGTTTGGGTTTATGGTACTTGTTTGGAAGTCATTTTGTTGGTAATATACAAACTATAGAATGAGCTTTCATGTGCAAGTGCTGTTAAATCTTAGCAGTTTACATTGAAATGCTTATTTGATGTATGTAATAGTCCACCTCGGTATAAACATTGGGTGGGATTGTATTAGCATTCAGGGGATCTATCAACATGAGCTTTTATTTGCGAGGTTTGACTCCAAAGCCTGGATAAATCCAGTCCTTTTTTTTTTTTTTACTCCAAAGCCTGGATAAATCTGATCCTTTTTTTTCTACTCAGTGCCCATTGCGAAGCTATTCTCTACTTTTCGTGCCACAGATTTTTGTCTCCATCAATTTAGTTTTTCCTGATTAATGTGAAATGTTTGCTGGTTTGTTCAATAGGATGTTGTCATGTATATTAATTCTCCTGGAGGATCGGTAACAGCTGGTAACTCCATACAATTTCCTTTTCTTTATTTGTCACCTTCTGTTTTATTTAGACTTTCAGAGTTTGCACACTGTTGTTTATATTCACATTTGGTCTCACATTCCCCCAGGAATGGCCATATTTGACACCATGAAGCATATCCGCCCTGATGTCTCGACTATTTGTGCTGGACTGGCTGCTAGGTAAGAAGAATCATTCTTCTGGCTCTGCCATTTGTATTGAAGATTATTTTAATCTTTTGCGTAAACAATTTTGCTCTTGTATCTCATGAATCATTCACATCAATGCTGTTGGAGATTGTGGAATTTCTTTGAATGATGAACTTGAAATTCTGTAGAAATACTAATTGAATAGCCATACATTGGCATTAAAGTGCAAAATTTTACAGCTTGACTTTTTCTGAGAATGGGGTGTTGAGTTGAGAAATGATTGAATCTGGAGTAATTGTAGAACTGGCAGGACATAACACAAGGGTAAGTAGACTACGAATTGTGCTAGCTAGGAGTTATTTGGGTCAGGTTGAATGCTATGCAAGGACAAGTAGATGCAGCTGGATATTTGATGGAAGTAGTTGATGTTACAAACCATTTATTTCAGACATTCATGCATACATACAATATAGGGCACATGAGTTTGTTCATGCATTCATACTTAATGTTTTGGATCTTGAATCAATTGGATTGGGGACAATCCCATTCTTGTTGAATTATGATTTGGACTCAATTGTTTCATTCTGACTCTAATCAACATGGTTTGGGTCATAAATGGATTGGATCAGAGATCTGAGTCCAACCCATTGTTAATTGGACTTTAACATGTTCTTAATCCAAGTCCAATTCAGATTATTCATTTAATTATCCACAATCTATTTTAAGTAGAAAGGATCTGAATTTAATGTGGGCATGTCAAATTATGACTCATTGACTGCCCTAATACTGGTGTTTTATCTGCAAAACCGAAGGGAGACATGGCCCATTGCATGACATTTAGATTGAAAAGATTAAAATATAAAAAGCACCTACTTGATGCATGAGAGGCTGTTACCACTATCGGTTTGGACAGGACAATATGTACACAGCCTTATCCCATTTTCTAGAAAAAGGTTACTTACATGACTTGAAACTGTGCCTCAAGGATGCATGGGTCAAGCTTTGTTGTTGCACCAGAAAATGCCCTTGTTGTAAAAGTAAAGAGAAGCATCTGAAAAACTGAAAATGCCAACTTTTTGACAGTGTGCTACATCTGACTTTCTGCTCATGACTTATAAACTGATATTGAGAACTGGATATGCTTCCCAACCCACGTGTTGGAGTTCAGTCCAACTGGCATGACAACTGTTTTGGCCAATTCCAGCCAATTAAATCTCCTCACAGCATATTTGCAGTGTTAAAAGAAAAAAAGAGGCAGTATTCTGCAACGTGCATCCATTGAGTCTTACCTGTTTAAGGGGGGCATATCATTTTGAGTTCCCTCCCATAAGTCTTGTTTTTGCAAGAATTGGAAGACAATTTTGACCTGGGTTTTAATGACATCACTCCTTTTCTGTTGATTCTAATGGCCTGGGTTTTAAGTTACTGTCTGCAGACGTCTTATTTATGAATTTTCACATTCTTGCATGGCATCATGGGCATTTTGACAGCAGTCATATTTGTATCCTTCTGTAATCAAGACCATATTTCTTGTAATAATGACTTGATTGGTAAAAGCAGATCAATTTACCGACTACTGGATTGACATTTGTTTGCTTCTTCATGAACAGCATGGGAGCTTTCCTTCTTTGTTCTGGCACCAAGGGTAAAAACCTTTTGTGGCTTGTGATATGGTGTGTTGATGGTTTCATTTACATCAAACCCTACTGCCAAGTGTTTCTTTCTGATGTTTTCTTTCATTCTTTTTTTTTTTTCCCAAACTAAATGAAGGGAAACGATACAGCTTACCAAACTCTAGAATAATGATTCATCAACCTCTTGGCGGGGCTCAAGGATCTGCAACTGATTTTGAAATCCAGGTAAATGCATATGAATATACAGCCAACATTGGCTCTGCGAAAGCCTACTTTCACTCATCTTTCTACAAAGATTTCTGTGGTTCTTGTTTATGACCCTACTCATTGTGTTTGTCATCGTCATTGAGCCATCTATAGATGACTTTGTACCATCTAGGCAATAGCATTCGCTCCATCATCACGCTCACTCTTATCTGGGATTTTGCATTGTTCACCAAAGTCCCAGTTTCAAATATATATTGTCATTTTCTAATCATTTGCAGGTCAATGAGATGCTCCATCACAAGGCTAATTTGGCTAGTTATCTTGCTTACAACACTGGGCAAAGTATAGATAAGATCAACGACGACACTGACCGGGATTTCTTCATGAGTCCAAAAGAAGCAACAGATTATGGGATGATAGATGGGGTTATCATGAATCCTCTCAAATCCCTTCAGGCATTACCAGCAGCTGAAAGTTAGCAAGTATTTTTTGTGTAACATATTCAACCTTGTCTCATCTTATCATAGTTATCACACATAGTTAAGCAGAAACAACCATGATACGTGCCCTTCACCTCTTTTGTTGATCAGTTCTTCATTAGAATGCTGAAAGTTCCCAGAATAGTTTCCATGTTTTGTTTTGGACCTCTCAAGAAACATCGATAACATTTCTTGGGTTTTTGTAACATTCATTTGAAGTTCGACGGCACTTCAGGGTCATCAATATAACCTGAACATTGGTCCTTGATCTTGTCAATTAAGGCATTATGATAGTGATTAACTTGTCATAAATCGTGGTTTCAAAGAATGGGGAGTTGAAGACAATTGTTTGGGGGCTAAGACATTCAATGATTACGAAAATATATTGCCGATGGCAATAATGAAAATACCAGCACCGACAACAAAATTGCCAATGATATTAATATCCATATAGCCTAATTCTCTTCTTGTAATTGTTATGGCTATCATCGCTGATCTGATTTAGTCGATATCGTTAAGGGGCCTAAAAACACCATTTGGGTGAGGTTATACTGGATCTGTGACTGGTATTGATAGCCAAAGAAAAAAAAAAAAAAAAAGAAAATTAAATATAAAAAATTCATTTCCATCATGCATTAAATGATTGTTATTTGGACCTAATCTAGATTAATTACCCTAATTTAACCATAATCGTTCTCCGTAATTAAACAACAGTGCCAGTCTTTGGGTTGTGCATGTTTCCAGGCAAAGAAACCAAGTTTCCACATGAAATGCGAACCTAAGTGGGAAAAGTTCGGATGATTTTCACAAATAAAAGAGTAATCGCTGGCTGGATGTGTGTAAATCCCTCTGACGTGTGATTTGAGATGAATGCTAGGAGAAGTCTAGGCTATTTGGGGCTGCCTAGGTTATGAAATGTGACCAAACGATGCCGTTTCAATTGACCAGTTGGTTAAAAAGTGGCATCTGAGATGATGTATTCCTACCACTGGTTTGCCACCCGTCCCAACTAATGGCGTGTCGGCAGTACGGACTAATGTATTTAATTAGCAAGGACAGGATCATGGATCCTTTCCAGCGTCTTCCCATTCAAAAAATATCTCTGCCAGAAGCCTCTATCCCATTAAAGATACTACCGAATCAAGAACGCGCCGTACGACTGTGACAAGGAAGCTGAACTCGTACTCACAGAGTCACAATCAAACACCCAACCCCATCATCTCATGAGGGAGAGATTGTGTCTTAACTTGTTCTTTTTTGGATGCCTTTTGGGAAATCTTTTCATTGTGATGTTATCATGGAAATTTCCATGCGAATGGTTGGTTTGGAGTCGCAGATCAAATCCAATTCTTATCCATTAGGCCGGCGGCTAAGTGCACTAGACATGCATGTAAAGACGATCGGGGTTTGCAAGCACAAGACGGGCGCCAAAATTGGACGCCACCCAAAAAGTTCAAAGCCACCGACACCGCAAGGCCCCAGTGGAACCCAAGCTCTAAGCTGGACCCTCTGAACGGAAAAATCTTGGTTTGGCCGTTAACTTCAATCCCGGTTGGGTGACTGTACAAAGACTCCAAACAAGGCTAGTTAATCTGGCCCCATTTTCAATCCTGGGAAGAAAATTTTTCATGAAAAAAAATATCAAAAAATTTTATCGTTTTTATCTTTCTCAAATAAATAAATAGCTTATAAGAATGTATTGCTGCTGACATAATTTTCTTTGTTTTTATTTTCAACTCTTAAAGGTCTCCGGTGGGCGGGTTCTATTTGATTCAGGTGGAATTGTATGGAAAAAATTTTGATATCACTAGCATAGTATAAAAGATGATGTCAGCGATAAAATAATTAATAATAAAATAAATATAACATAATTATTAAAAATATAAGTAACAGTAAAAAGAAAGTAGGGTTGAAAAGTATACAATCAACCATTGAGAAATTAAAATTTCCATGGAATTGGCAGACAAGAGTCTCTTTGATTACCGGCAAAATAATTTTAAAGATGTCCTTAACAAATCCTTTTGAGTGGAGGAAGACCCCAAGGTGTCATATCAAGGAGCCCACGCTGTAGTTTTGAAGTTTGGGAATTGGGATCTTTAGTGCTGGGATCAACTAGAAGAGTGACTACAATTCTGAACAAAAATTCACTTTAAATTTCCAATAAAATATATTAAAAATTACAGTTGGTTGATAGATTGATTTGCGGAAGGATATACTCTGGAGTTATATGATAGTTACATTAAACATGTTTGAACTTATTGACAATGAGATTTTCATAAAGTATTAAGAATTTTTCAATCGGGGCTGAATCACACCGTCTGCTCAGACGGAGCAATTGACCTCTCGTTGGGAACAGGATAGGCAAATTAACATTTCTCATGACTTGTGTGTGCATCATGCTCGTGGAGCCTACAAGCCTCCAAGGCAGCTCAAAAGCTAAATGCATGTCATTCCATTGAGAAATAAACAAATGCAATTATACGACATAAAAAACTACAAAAACCTCTGAATTCCTCAGATGCTGTTAACTTAGCTTGTCTATGATATCCATTTCTTAATTAGATTCAAAAATTTTATTTTGCACGCAATTAATAGATTTGATAAGAAAATAAAATTGGATCACAGTCTACTCACTTCTATGGTCGGGATAATACATTTAGAGTGCCCCACTTTAAAATATAATTTTAACCCTCTTGGGGCATCATCATCATCATCATGATCCACCAAAGTGAGTACAATTTTTGTCAATCTTATTTTCTTCTCAACCTTTCTCTGGTTCTTTTAATCATTTACTTGAATAAACTCACTTATTTTAACTGGTATAATTTCTTTTTTTAAATCTCCATTGCACATGACTAAACCACTTACGTTTACTTTCCTTGTTTTGTTGCCTATACAGGAAAATTTTATTTTAATTAAGCTAATGAAGTATATTTCACCTTTGCTGATGGTACGCCCCACAAGCGTTGCGGGATTTGCGGTAAAGAGCTGTTGCCAGCGACCTCGTTCCAAAGAGAGAGAAAGCAACGTCCATTGCCCACCAAGAGGTGGAATTCTGATTCTAGAGCTATGCTTTCCAGAGCCAATTTTCTCAGATAACCCCCGTCAGCTTCGTCAGCCCATCCCTCTGATAAAAGGCAGACAAATGACACTGCTCGTCGCCATCCCCAAAGACAAGACACATGGCTGAAGCGTCCTACGTGAATGGTCTTGTCTTGGCTCAGAAAGTCACACGTGAAACCGCCCAAGCATCACATCTTTCCCACTCTATCTACCCACGTAGCAGAAACAATTACTAGCATTCAAATTCCATCCACCCCATCCCCATGGGTCGAAGTGCTTGGAAGCAGAAACCTTCTAAGCCCTGTCTCAATGAAGAAGAGAATACAAAAGCATGGGCAGAAGCATGTCCCCTCCCCAGTCTCAATAATTGAGTGCTTCCCTCTCTCCTCAATGAATCTGCTCCATAATCCAACATTGGATAAATGTTAAGACAGAAGAATATCCGTGTGGTATCCAGGCTGTCCATCGCCTGCTTACCACCATGCACTTGCCATAGCCCAAGATCTTCGACAAAGGATGGCTCGTCAGTTAATACACTGTTGAAAAATTACTTAACAGCTAAAAAAGAAAAAGAAGACTGATGTTGGGTAATCATGTGTGGTTGGTTGGACTTGATTGATGGTCCAGATGATAAACTCAAGTTCAGTCTAGAATCATACTCAAAAGTTGCTAAGGTCCAACCATATATGGAGCTCCTCCTGCCCATTTCCACCTCAAAGGAAAGGTCCTCCACACCCACAATGAAATCCTTCTGGGTTGTGTTCTGTCTGCTTGTGTTGACCGTCAATGCCATATCCCCTGTCATTACTGAGTTTTCCTCTTCCATCTCTCCCACCAAAGCGACCCAAATCATTGGAAGGCATCCAGCAAGAGAAACAAGCTCGACCATGTATAAACAGCAAGAGAACAGTCAGGGGATCAAGGTATGCTTATGGTTTTTTATATAGAAGAATACGTAAATGTATATTTTTTGGGTAGTGGAGTTTATAAAGGAATTAATCTCGTCAAAAAGTTAGAAATATGAATAATTTGACCTTGGGGAACTACGGGAAACCAAAAGTAAAAAGAAAAAGAAAAAGAAATTATAAGCCAATATACTGAACTGGAATCTGATTGTATAATGAATCCAGGTCACTGGTGGAGGACAAGAAGGATCTGACGCAAGAGGTTTTGAAGGAGGAGAAACAGAAGGCAGCAGTGAGGGAGATGGACTGATCTACAATGTGGATTATCATGGAGTGACCACACACCCTTCCCCATCTCCAAAGCATCCTAGGCCATAGCACCTGCGCTTGCTGAAATATAGGTTAAGATACAATCCAGTCATGTATTATTTCTCCCCTCTATGTAGTGATGCTTTATTTCCATGAAATTGCTAAATGGTAATGATATTGTCCGTGGTTGAATGTACTTGAACACATCCAAACTTGGCCTTTTCTCTCCTCCTTTAAGCTACTGGATGAAACGAGTTGTGTATGTTATTTAACACCTTGGCAATGCCATCGATTGATCTAAAATTGTAACCGAAAAGGGGAGGGGGGGGGGCGCGTGGCGGAGCAAAAAAAAAAAAAAAAAAAGGAAGAATTGAATTTTCCAAATTATGGATCTATTTCATGCTCTTTTCAATATAAAACCTAAGATACACATAATGAGGGCTGGCATTAAGTGAGCAATCAGGTATTGGACTAGTGGCAAGCAACCATGAGAAAACAAAATAAAGTAGGATAAGGCTATGTGCAAATATTTGGTTCATAGTACATGTATCCTGTCATCATCTTCTACTTCATGTAATGTAAAGAAAGCATCCCGTTCTTGTATTGCTTTCTAGTCTTCTTGTACTTCTTTAGAAGCATCTCGAAAATTTTGCAAACATCTTCAAATACTACATCTGCACAGAATTGAGCCTTCATGCTTGTAAATACAGCTGTGGCTTCCTCTGTATGGCCATCATGTAATAGAACAAGTCCCTCAAATAAATCCAATGGGTTCTCAAAGGCAGTATTTCCATCCATCTCTTCATGAGGAAGATGGCGGAGCCATCTCATCCACTGAAACATTTCATCATTCTTTCCATGAACAGCTGCTTCTACAGTCCTGAAAGCTTCCAGGAAACTGGAATCAGCATTGATTCTGTCAATTACATAACTGAAAGTGGCCCTCTGGTTCAAATCCAGGATGTGGAAGGGAATTTCAGTTCTAGAATTTGATGGCAAGGAAAATGCAGCCACCATGCAGGTCTTCCTGAAGGTAGGATCACGATCTCCAATCAGCCTGATTGCAACATGCAACAGGCTTACAATGGAGACATCTGGTATTGTCGATGTAGAATCTACCGGACCATGGGCTTTTTGGTACTTGTTTTGTTTCCAACAATGAAGAGCCATGTGAGCAAAACCTTCCCACCTGTGCATAAGAACAGCTTAGATGATAGTAGCAGCAGGCATTGGTGTTTGTGAATGATATAGCAACCAATTCTGGAAAGTATATGATTGTTATGTTTTAACTGTAATTCTGCAATGATCAGTCACAAGGTTATCAAACGGCAGAAAATGGAAGAATTTCTGAAAAGGAAATTACAGGTTATTCTTTTATTGTGATACAAAAGCATAACATACTTGCATATAATTTAGCTGTTTTTAATATCTACCTGTAAAGATCTCAAGTTCAGGATATATACGAAAACCCTTTGCCTATTAAGTTGGTACATAATATGGCCATGTTGTCCATGGAGTTGATGAAACAGCCCCAATCATGTATACATGCATTGTGTGTGCATGTCTACAAGTATTTGTGTGTGTGTTCACACAATGCCTACAAGTATTTGTGTGTGTGTGTGTGTGTGTGTATACACAACAACAGAAAGGCCCAAAAAAAAAGAAAAAAAGTTGACCAACTGGACAACAACAACATGAGAACAACAAATCTGTAGCTGGGATACAGGCTGATTCTCAGTCAGGGAATTGCATATGTTTCTCTCTGCAGCAATCACAATTAACTCAATAAATTGAAATTCAGAACCCAAAGAAAGTGACTACAAAAGTTGGTTTTATTACAACTCAAATACAATTTCTCCACAGGAACTTATGATGAGCTAAACCACAAAAAAATTTCGAAGAGTATAAGAAAAGTGCGTGGCAGAGGACTTACTCAAATGGTGGTTCCACTTCAATCCCCAGTGTCAAGTGCAATGAAAACTGACCTGTTTCATCAAGTTGAGATTCACCATCATTAGGCAGCGTGAATGCCTCATGAGGGCAGCCCCTAGGAATATATAGGATATCTCCTTCATTGAGAAAAAATTGCTCCCCTTCATGTCTATTGTTATCATCTTCCGAACCAAATACAATACAAGAAGGTTCATACAGTCGAGGTAACTGGACTGTTGACCGAGGGAAAACTGCCCATTGCTTTTTCCCAACAAGTTGACATACAAACACACAGTGGTCATCAAAGTGTCGAGCCAAGCCCTGAGATTTAGGTGGGGTTAGGTACAAATTAGCACCTACTGATGGTTGCCCAAACAGCAGCTCTAACCCATCCGCAATAGCAGACACATTCTCAGATCGGAACTCCATACCACGCAAGGCAATTGAGTAGCCACCGTGATAGGCTTCTTTACATTTATGCACATAATTATTCTTGGTCAACTCCAAACTCTTGACTGCACCAAAATCCATGCCATCCTTCAACAGATGCAACTCTGTTCTAAAATGACTCTGCTCAAGCATAGCTGTTAATTCCACTGTTTTAACCACCCGTAAATCCTGGCCATACAATACTGGGCTGCCCAATCGACCCTTTACATCTTTAAGAAAATTAAGGATGTCTAGCTCATCTGAGGCAATTGGTGGGCAAGATACCAGCCCTTCTAAAACAGAGACAATCACTGCATCTATAGTCTTGGACTTGAAAAAATGGACCAAAGAACTAAAAATATCTTCTTTACCATCAAACTTTTCTGATGCCCTCCTTAACAGAAGTGGTGAATCCTCCCAGCGCTTTAAAATAAAATTTTCAAACATGCTGTCAAACATGCTCCTTTGAACTGCATCAGAGGTGCAGGATGTACAATCATGATTCACAGAAAGCCGAAAAATGGTTTCAGCCAGATCATGCACTTGAATATTGCTAAATAAGTAGCTTATTTTTGGGTAGCTATATGTGTTACACTGCACTCTGGCCCATATCTCTTTTAAATGAGCCAAAGATGTTATCAGCAAGCCTTCTGGGATTATTTCCTGGAATTCCAACTGGCAGTTGTTGATGAGGACTGAGAGAGCTTCAACAACCAATGCTATAAGCTTATCTTCCACAAGTCTGTTACGGATTCCCTTTTTCAGAGTACGGTGAGAATTAATTCTTGCAGAATAGGCAGCCATCTGACAGAATACAGATCTAAGAGAAGTCAGGTCAGTATGATACTTCTGTTTCTAGTATCAGAATAATAACATCAAAGAAAAAGTTTACATCTGTTTAATGCAAAGTTA
Organism: Pouteria campechiana; assembly: GCA_036873735.1. Lineage (NCBI taxonomy): Eukaryota > Viridiplantae > Streptophyta > Magnoliopsida > Ericales > Sapotaceae > Pouteria > Pouteria campechiana. Next base: position 42,503 of record JAYJMB010009776.1, read on the forward strand.
AGGTTAGCAGGGGCTTCCTAGGCATTTTAGCACGCATGGTGTTCTGGACGTATGTTGAATGAAACCTGCCATTAGTCCTGACTTTTGTACAACAAATCACAATTAGCTAGAAACATTCTTATGTCAAAGTTCCAAGCATGAAATGGGGCTTATGCATTCTGTTGTGCCGGGAATTGTCAACACCAGAGCATATGCTCTAGTATTTCACTTTAAAGAATTTGTCATCTGTATCATATGTTCAATTTAAAGAAGGGAAACTTATCTAGCAGGGTCATTTCTACTGTAATTATAAGAGAAATGAAATTTAATTATATTCTCCCCATCATCATGGACTGATAATCCAAGCAGACAATCAAACACATCACCATCTGAATGGCATTGTAGCTAAAATCAGCTTGCTAAAAAAATTTAGGTGAGTTGTAACAGAGGAAGCAGTTGACAGACAAAACTAGTTGGTGGTTTTTGGTGGACTTGCCATGATATGTGGTAAAATCTGGACCATTAATATGAAAATGACAACTTATATGAAGAAATGCAGACATCATACCATTACAATTCTTAAGTGGGCAAAGAGAATTTGATAGAACTGGATTAACTGAGCAGTGGTCCTCCATAGAAAGGTCTCATGTAATAAGGTTTGTGTAGCTGACCCATGATGATGAAAATGATGTATAGTTAGACAATGCAAGAGGAGAAAATACTCACAATAGTTTCTCTACTGCAGAGGACTCTTGAAGTTTCTCTCTTCCAATTGTTGTTGTTGACAAATCAAGCAGAGCATTACAGGCAGCCCGAACTACCTGCTTTGAGCAACTCCCTAGAGCTGTCACCAGGCCGCCTACAATTTCTTTACTACAGGCTATTCTAACATTTGTTTCAAATGACAAGAGAGCTGCCGCTCCAATAATCTCTCCACTAGAAGCAGCTACTTTAGGATTGCTGAAATTGAAAAAATCTCTCAGTTATATAATCAAGCAACCATAAAGCATTGACATTATTGAATATTTGTAAATTTAATAACAGGTGTAAGACACCATAACCATGGCAAGCATGCACAAAAACATGGAGAATTTCTTTCCCGTGAACTAGTTTCCACTTTCCAGAGCTACCTGTCCTTACACTCAAGCCCACGTATAGAGAATCTTCTCCTATGAACCACTTTGTGCCATGGCCCATGAAAAAAATTTAGGGTGGGGCCCACATCAATATCCAAAGTGATTTTGATGTCATTTGGGCAATCTTGTGGATATGACCCAAACATTAAGCAAACATGTGCGTGAGGCAAGCCAAGATTAGAAAAAAAAATTACGAAGGGAGAAAAAATGTTGATTTCATTCTTCCCATCATATTAAATAATCAATAACAGTATTAGTTCATTTCCGGGTATCTATGACAAAATAGCTTAGACTGACAAACTGTGCAGCCCATTATAACTGGAACATGACCCAAAGGATCATAGTGACTGGAAACCTTTGAATTTTTTCCCATCTTCTTTTCTCAAAAGGCATTTTAACCATCTAATCGCACAGGTGGACTGCTAGCCACTTGTATAACATCTCATTTGATGGGAATCAGTGGGATTGTCAATATTGTTCAGTCCACAAGGTTTTCAATCTATGCACTAATTGACATGCATTTCTCCAATTAGAGATTGTATATTGGTATGAATGGATGCCATACATACAGTGGATGTACATTGTGAACTTGAGTGCATCATGTGACAACCTACCCCAATGCTCTTGTTGCACAAGAAAAGCCACCCTTGCACGCATGAACCAAAAACATGTCAATATCACATTTCCAATTACAAAATTGCATAAGACCCAGATATGTCACCACCTAGGCCATCCATGCACGGGTGAGAGCCCAGAAATTATGCTATTCCAGTCATCGTGTTTTGTCCACACATCCAAGGCAAAAATGGATTGTCAAAAGATATTGGAGAGAGGTAGAGATTGGACAACTAGTTAGTCTTTGTAGATAAATGCTCCAGCTTAGGCATACATGAAACCACAAACTTGCCTGTATGAAGCAGATTTTTATGCAGCTAGCTCATCACATAAAGAAATCTTGGAGAGACCTAATCAGTAGAAACAGGTGGTAGCAGAATCAACTCCCCACAGTGCACACAGTAGTGTGATTTGTCAATTCAAGGGCAACCATGTAATTGGCATTAATATGATCAGATGATCCATCAATGTCATCAGTGGCCGTTCCAACAATGTTAGTAGATGGAAATAGTTAAAAGCCAACTGCTGAGTCATATGATAACTAGAATAATCTGGTAAACATGATTCCTTGAACATCTAACTTTCACTCCTGGCAATAATATCACTCTGCTGTACATGCAGTTGAGATGGCATGGCCAACAATCATGGTAACTAATACCTGCTCAAGGGATTTGCAGCCCCCACTTTGAAGTTGGATTGCGATATGCACCCTTCATCAGATGGGTCTCTCAGCACTAGGCATGCATACCGAATCCCACCTGATCTATAAAAGCAACATCAATTTGGGTGATGCCCACTTCCCAGATGGAATGTGGGACCCAACACATCGCATGCAGCCCCTCCAAACTTACGGGCCGAATTGGAAAGAAAATCATTGAAAGTTTTAAGATGGCAGGTTTTATTCGTGATTACACACTAATCCTGTGGCATGCGCCACTTAATTTGGACAAGGAACGTGTGTTGGTAGCAAGGGAGAGCCTCGAATAAACAGTTCTTAACATCCTTCACAGCTCAAACGCACGATGAATTACCACTCGGTTCAAATCCATTGTGGTCATTTCTCGGTGGTGCTGTATGATATAGTCCAATTTACCTCATGTCCGGCAGAAGAGAGAGAGAGAGAGAGAGAGAGAGAGAGAGAGAGAGAGAGAGAGAGAGAGAGAGAGAGAGAGAGAGAGAGAGATAGAGAGAGAGAGAGAGAGAGAGAGAGAGAGAGAGAGAGAGAGAGAGAGAGAGAGAGAGAGAGAGACTTACTTGAGGATTAGAAGGTGAGGAAGCAACCCGATAAGTGCATCGAACTCATGAATACTGGAGTCTTGAGGTTGGTTGAGGGACGCAAGGATTTTCCGCAAGCACTTGAGGAGGACAGATTGCGAAAAGGGTGAATGAATGTTGGCATATGCAGCGAGCATTTGCGCAAACAAGTGGTGGTCATTCCCAAGAGGACTGGTTCGCGCCATCTTTCTCTTCCTCCGCTTTTTTCGAGGGGATTGCCTTTCCATGTTAGTGCCGCTGGTCGTTTGCAAATGAGGTATGGGAGAGAGGATGCCTCTGCGTTTAGAGGCAGCCGCTGATTAAAGGGGATTGCCTTTCCATGTTAGTGCCGGCTGATCAGAGGCAGCCGCTATCCCCTGCGTTTAGTCACGGCATACGGCGAGACTTTGGAACTAGTAGCATCCTCAATGCCCGCATGCCTCGCTTCGTGTAAAATTGAAAACCTGTGGCCCAGCCAAGCCAGCTCATTACGTTGACGAAGAATCTCCCAACGTTTGAAGGACGGCTAGGAATAATCAGGACCATACGTAGCACGTCTCCCGTTTGAAAAATCAAGCCTCGTCAATAGCCTAGGCGGCTAACACAAGCAACAATGGTTAGGGAATCCCATTAACTCGTTGCATCTTTTGAGTCTGGATAAGCCAATATATTTCCGCCTCGAGAGATTATGGACTAACAAGAATGGCACGAGCACATAAGGCATCAAATTAAGTTGTTTGCGGGCGGCTGCAAACTTGGGGAGGATGTTTGGAGGGAGCCCCTGCAATGCGCTGCTTTCATTTCTATACATGTCGAATGACAGAAGTAATTTGCATCTATGTTCGAAGTAACAAGATCAAAAGAGGTTTGAGGTGTTGGATCATAACTCTAGGCTTATATATGTCTGTTATGATTTGGGTAATTTAAACTTTAATGTATTTAATAGGGTATGGGTCTTTAATGTGTAAAAACTTAAATAATTTCTATTTTTATGATAAACTAAAATAGAAATACTAAAAGATAATATGTAAATACGTATAAGTTATCTATATATAATGGTCATGGTCCTTAGGTCATACACGTGTTATTTTCATTCTTTCTGGCATCTCATTACTAGAGAGAAAACTCAGAAAAAAACTAAAAAGTTATCTTAGGGAAATATGTGTTGATCTAAAAGGCCAATCGTACGGCTCTGAATAACAATTAACCATTATGACGGCTCTTAACAACAATCAACTATTATGAATTCAAGTACGCTTTTACTTATGTGTTTATTAATTCTTGATGATACAACATGAATTAACATGAATGATCTTGAAATTTATATGATTATTTTCATAAAACAAATTATTCTAACAAGTGATATCAGAGCCTTTTCATATTGAATCATTAAGATTAAAGAAAGAGCCTTTTCATATTGAATCATTAAGATTAAAGAAAATCAGGTTTCTTGTCTCTAGATTATTTATGAAAATTGATTACAGGAAATCAAAATCAAGATTTTGCATCCAAAAATTCAAATTCCAATTTTTTTTAAACATTAAACTGTCCGCACATTGCTGCAAACTTGGTGCGTCCGTTCAAGAACCCAAAATCCGCCCATTCAAGAACCGCTTGTCAAAAACCCTAGCCAGCCCCATCGTCTCTCTCGACACCCACCAACGTCAGCCTACCCAAAGCAAATCAGATTGGTTAGGATTGATGCTGCCAACCAGAGCAATACACCATCCGATTTAGTTTGCCCAAATCAAAATCATGAATTCTAAAAATATCTGACTGCGTCGGGTTTAGATGGGAAAGCCAGGCCGATCGGATCTAGCCAACCGACCGGACTGAACGGGCACTGCCAGCGCATCTCGTCCAGCCAGCGGCTGCGATCAGCGGCGAACTGAGCTGATGGCAGCGACGAATATCGGGGTTGGGCGGTCGGTGATGGCGGACAGCGGCAGCTAGGGGCTGGAATGGCGGGCGATGGCGGCATGGGCAGCGAACAACGGCAACTTAGGGCAGGTGGGTTTTCACTTTCTCCGATTCGGTAGCCATGGCTGCTGGCTGTGGAAAAAGACGAGAACGGTCTCCAAGAGAACCCTAAGTAGAAATTTTAAACAGACGACCAAATTTAAAAGTTTAATTTTGGGGTCATTTTATATCAGATTTTGATGAATAAATAATCAATTTTCACGTTTTTTGATATTTCGAATTTATTGGATGGTTCAGCTTTTACAAAATATGATTGTATTTTTAGATTTTATGTGAACAGATTTAAAGGGCCTAGATTTTATTCTTTAAACGCTTGATTTGGTCCACTAGATCGATCATAAAATATTTAGATCTCCTATTATCATGTGATTCTTAAGGTTTATGAATTTATTATTTATATGCTTATTTTTTAAAGAATCTTTTAAGAAAATTTTTTGATGTAATTTTAAATTCGAATATTGGTATGGTTGTGTATATATTTTAAGATAAGTTAATTGAAACGAAATGTCATCAAAGTGAACTTTATTGTGAAAATTAATTTATTTTAAAATATAAAAGATTATGCACTTGTAACTTATGTGAATATTGATCAACCCAAATGAAGGTCGACATTTAACAGAAATGCATATGCATCTATAATAATAAATGTGTGATGATTATTTGGTTTTACATGTGATTAATAAATCAACCCAAAGGAAGATTTATTTTTTCTACATATTCCTATCATCATTGTTTGATTACTATACCAAAATATCACTTAAAAGTTAATATTTTGTCCAAAGATAAAATGTTGATGAAGTGCTCGATTTCTTGAGATGAAATTTACTTTTATTTGAATTTATTATTGTGAATTTTTTATTTTAAGACTTATGTGAACTTGTTTTTGTTTATTTATTGTTCTCTGTTTAGCTATGATTCCTGTCAATATTACCGCCAACATCAATTTAGTGAGGTATAAATCAGATAAGGAAGCTACATGTATAGCACCTCAAAAGAAACAATAAAAAAATCGGATGAACTAGAAAGCAATAGTTGTTTCTTCTGTGGAACTAAAGGACATAAAAAGAATTAGTGTACTAATTATCATGCATGGTGTGCTAAAAAGGGGTATGCTTCTTAATTTGGTTTGTTCTAAGATTAATTTAACTTCAGTACTTAGACACACATGGTAGATAAATTCTGGTGCAACAGCTCACATCAGTGTGTCTAGACAAGGTTGCCTAAGTTTTTGTAAGTCAAATAATGGTGAAAGATACATCTATATGGGCAATGGCAAAACAGTTCAAGTTGAGGCAATTGAAAATTTTAGATTATTGTTAAAAACTGGATATTATTTGAATTTTGATAAGACATTTATTGTACCATTTTTTAGAAAGAACTTGATTTCTATTTTTGCTTTGGACAAATCTGGTTATTCTTGCTCATTTGGAAATGAAAAATTCAGTTTGTTTTATGATTCAAAATTGGTTGGTTCTGGTTCTTTATCAGATTATGATAATTTTTATTTAATTGATATAATTCTTTCATTTAATGAATCCCTGTAGTTAAGTACACTAAGTGTAAAAAGAAAATTAACCTATAAGAATTCGGCTACATTATAGCATAAGAGATTAGGTCATATCTCCAGATAGAGAATAGAGAGACTTGTGTCAGACGAAATTCTAGATCTTTTAAATTTTACAAAATTTGATGTCTATGTTAATAGTATAAAGGAAAAACAAACCAATAGAAAAAAGATTTGAAGCCAACAGAACTTTGGACGTCTTATATACATACGGATATTTATGGGTCATTCCCTATGACTGCTTGGAATGGTCAACAATATTTTATAACATTCATAGACGATTTTTTTAGATATAGCTACATATATTTCATTCATGAAAAGTCACAGTCACTAGATGTATTCAAAAATTATAAGGCCGAAGTTGAGAACCAACTCAACAAAAGGATCAAAAGCGTCAGATCTGACCGTGGTGGTGAATACTATGGTAGATATGACGGTTCAAGTGAATAAAGTCCATGACTGTTTGCTAAATTCCTAGAGGAATGTGATATCGTCCCATAGTACATTATGCTGGGTTCGCCCACTATGAATGGTGTTATTGAAGGACGAAACAGAATGCTTAAGGACATAATAAGTAGTATGATTTCTCATTCTACTTTACCAGAATCACTCTGGGGAGAAGCACTTAAGACTACAACTTATATACTTAATAGAGTTCCAACTAAAGCATTTGTCAAAATCTCTTATGAGTTTTGGATCGGCAAGAAGCCCAGTTTAAAACACTTATATGTTTGGGGATGTCCAATTGATGCAACGCCTTATAGGCCCAATGAAAGGAAACTGGACTCAAGGACGGTAAGTTGTTATTTTATTGGATACCCAGATAGATCCAGGGGGTACAAGTTTTATGATTTCATGACTAAGTCGATTTTTGAATCATGAAATGCTCATTGTTTTTAGGATGTCGAG
>JAYJMB010009787.1:0-49935 GCA_036873735.1 Pouteria campechiana
GATGATGATTAATCAAGAGAGATGGACCCGATTCACGAGTCAGATGATGATTAATCAAGATACACTTTCCAGAATTTGTGTCCTTTCATTTTGGGATGGAAATAGGCGGAGAAGATAAGAGAGCGGCGAAGGCCATCCTGCCCGCCAACGACCGTCGTTCGCTCGTCGCCAGTGCCGAACGCAGCTGGTTGGTCGACTGATCAAATCAGATCAGTTGGCGCCTTCTGATTTTCCATACCCAACACCTGACAATCCCCCAATTTTGCAACCCAAACTTCCTTTTCCTCAGGTATTCCAAAAGAAGAAAATTAATGAATAATTCAAAAAATTTCTGGACATGTCCAAAAAGATTCACATCAATATTCCATTTGCAGAAGCTCTAGAGCAGATGCCCAATGACGCTGAATTTATGAAGGAGATAATATCTAGGAAGCGAAAGTTAGAGAAATTTGAAATAATGAACTTGATAGAAGAATGCAGTGCAATCCTTCAGAGAAAACTTCCTTAGAAATTGAAGGATACAGGGAGTTCCACTATCCCTTGTAATATTGGAAATTCATCTTTTCATAAAGCATTATGTGATTTGAGAGCATCTATTAATTTAATGCCTTTGTCTATTTTTCAAAAACTAGGACTTGGGCAAGTGAAGTCGACAATAATAACATTGCAGCTTGTTGATAAATCTTTGACTTATCCATGGGGGATTATTGAAGATGTGTTGGTAAAGGTGGAAAATTTCATCTTTCCAATGGAATTCATTGTGTTAGACATGGAGGAAGATTATGAAGTGCTCCTGATATTGGGAAGACCGTTTCTAGCTATAGGAAGGGCACTAATTGATGCCCAAAAAGGAGAGCTAACATTGAGTAAATGATGAACAAGTAAACTTTAACATTTACCATTCTATGAATTTCCCTACTGAGAATGAAACATGCAATAGAATAGAAGTTTTGATGGAGTGCATTAATTTTGTTTTCACTAACGAATGCATTCAAGATTGCTTGGAAAATTGTATTTCAAACTCAATTAGCCAAGAAAACATAAGTTCTAAAGATATCATGGAGTACATTTCAGTAATGGAATCAATTTTTGCAAAAAGAACTGACAAGAAATTAGAAGCACTTTAGGAGAACTCAATGGTTGAAAAAGTGAAGTCTACCACAAAGCTCAAGCAACTACCTGAACATCTTAGGTATGCATATCTAGGTAGTAATTCTTCTTTTCTAGTGATTATTTCTTCTTCTTTATCAGATTTGGAAGAAGAAAAGCTGTAGCGAATCTTGACAGAGCACAAATCAACAATTGCATGGTCAATAGATGACATCAAAGGGATAAGCCAAGTGATTTGCATGCACAAAATTTTACTAGAGGAATCATCCAAGCCATCAAAAGAAAATCACAGAGGAAGCTTAACCTGGCAATGAAAAAGGTACTAAGATTAGAGGTATTGAAGTTGCTGAAAGCAGGTATTATATACACTATCTCCGAAGCGAGTGGGTAAGTCCAATCCATTATGTAACAAAGAAAGGAGTTATAACTACAGTTAAAAATGCAAACAGTGAGTCAATTCACACACAGATTGTTACCAGTTGGAGAGTTTGTATTTACTATCGAAAACTAAACAAAGCAACCCAAAAGGATAATTTTTTGCTACCATTCATTGATCAAATGCTAAACCACTTAGTAGGATATGAATATTATTGCTTTCTTGATATATATTCTGGGTATAACCAAATTGTGATCGCCCCAGAAGATTAAGAAAAAACCACTTTTACTTATCCTTATGGTACATTTACATATAGGAGAATGCCTTTTGGATTATGTAATGCCCCAGCCACTTTCCAACATTGTATGATGGTAATTTTTCACGATATGGTGGAGGAAATACTGGAAGTATTAATGGACGATTTTTCTATTTTTGGGTCCACATTCGACCAATGTTTGCACAATTTATCTCTTGTGTTAAAATGCTGTGAGGAAACCAATCTAGTCTTGAATTGGGAGAAATGTCTTTTCATGGTCAGTGGAGGAATAGTGTCAGGACACAAGGTATCTTCACAAGGATTAGAAGTGGATCATGCAAAAATAGCTACAATAGAACAACTTTTGCCTCCAACCACAGTAAAGGGTATTCGTATTTTTCTAGGGCATACTGGGTTTTATCAGAGATTTATTAAGGCTTTTTCAAAAATTATAAAATCATTATGTAATCTCCTCGAGAAAGATGCTTTATTTGATTTTGATAATGACTATTTGCAGGCGTTCCACACTTTAAAAGAGAAACTAATTTTTACACCAATTTTGATAATGCCAAATTGGGATGAACTGTGTGAGGTGATGTGCGATGTTAGTGATCTAGCATTGGGTGCAATTCTGGGTCAAAAGCATGAGAAGATCTTTCCGGCAATCTAATATGCTAGCTAGACTCTAGATGATGCACAAAAGAATTACATTACTACAGAAAAAGAGATGCTAGTTGTAGTGTTTGCATTGGAGAAATTCAAATCCTACATCATTGGATCGAAGATGGTAGTGTTTACTGACCATGCTACAATCTGATATCTATTTCCAAAGAAAGATGCCAAACCTAGACTGATCTGATGGATACACTTGTTACAAGAATTTGATTTGGAAATTCGGGTTAAGAAAAGAAGTGAAAATGTAGTGGCAGATCATTTATCAAGGTTGGAACAGTTTGAAGCAGCAACATCAATTGAGAAGAAATTTCCCGATGAAGAAATTTTTACCTTTAGTGAAAAATTCCCATGGTACGTAGACTTTGTGAATTACCTAGCATGTGGCACTTATCCTCCAAATATTGAAGGGCAAAAGAAAAAAAAGTTTTTAAATGATGTTAAGGCATATCTTTGGGATGACCCATTCAAGGTATGTGCAGATCAGATAATCTGGAGATGCATCCCTAAAGAAGAAATTCAAGACATTCTACAGAGTTATCATTCATTTGCATATGGAGGCCATCATGGTGCGGATGGAATTGCAACAAAAGTTCTACAATCTGGTTCTATTAGCCCTCACTTTTCAAGGATAACTATAAATTTGTTAAAACCAGTGATCGTTGTCAGCAACTGGGAACAATTTCGATGAGAAATGAGATGCAACTGACGAGTATTCTTGAAGTGGATGTTTTCGATGTATGGGGAATTGACTTCATGGGACCATTTTCAATTTCTAGCGGCCATTCATACATTCTACTTGCTGTCGATTATGTTTCAAAGTGGCTAGAATCAGTAGCTACATCAACAAATGATGCTAAAGTAGTGTTAAAGTTTTTGCAGAAGAACATTTTCACAAGGTTTGGGACACCACAGGCATTCATCAATGATGGAGGATCCCATTTCTGCAAAAAATTATTCAACAATCTACTATCTAAGCATGATGTGAAACACAAGGCGGCACTTGCTTATCATCCATAGGCAAATGGACTAGTTGAAATGTCCAACCAAGAAATAAAATAGATACTCGAGAAGACAGTAGGAGGGAATCATAAGGATTGGTCAAACTGATTAGAAGATACACAATGGGCATACCGAACGGCATACAAAATACCTATGGGCATGTCTCCATATAGGTTACTTTTTGGAAAGGCTTGCCATCTTCCAGTAGAATTGGAGCACAAAGCATATTGGGCAATACAAAAGTTTAACTTAGATTTGGGGGTTACATGTCAGAAGCGGATGTATCAACTAAATAAGTTGGTGGAATTCCATCACCAAGCTTATGAAAATTCCAAAATTTACAATGAGAGGACAAAGAGATGGCATGACAAACTCATTTTCTACAGGGAACTCCAACCAAGGAAACAAGTTTTGCTTTTTAACTCAAGGCTTCAACTATTTCCAGGAAAGCTAAAATCAAAGTGGTCCAGTCCTTTTGTGATCAACAAAGTTTTCCTTCATGAAGCAGTTGAACTGAGGACGCAGGATGGGAGAATGTTTCAAGTTAATAGCTAATACGTCAAGCACTATTTCGAACATGAAAGCAAAATTGGGGAGGTGACCAACTTGAAGGACAATGATTGAGAGAGAACACTAGTTGGGCTATAGACTATAAACTAAGCGCTACTTGGGAGACAAACCAAGCTTTTGAGATTTCATTTATTTCAGTTTTGTAGATGTAGTGATGAATTTTTACATTGTTTATTTATTTCATTGACAATAATAACATTGGTTTATTTAGATTAGACTTATTTGCTTGTTACATGATCCAATAAAGCACATTAATGGATTTGGTTTGCATGTTTTGACAGGACATAATCATGGAAGCAAGGATTAAGCAAAGAATTTGGAGAACATGAAGCTTCAGACATAACAATGCCAATAAGAATTCATACTTGGCCAAGTGAAGTATCAAGGGAATGCAGTTTTTAATCAGCCATTTGGGCGCTCAAGAGCCCAAATTGGTGCTTAAGTGCCACCTCACTCCATGTAAAAATCAGCCCAAACTAGCAATTTGGGCACTTAAGCGTCGCGTCTCTCCCCTTTGTCCCTTCATAAACACTAACGGTTAGTGTTTGCCCCATTCGGCCCCCATTCCAGAGACGCCGTAAGTTCTCCCCTCTTCAAGCTTCCCATTTCAAGATTCCACAACCTCCATTCCAAGCACTTTCCCTCTTGTCCAAGCCACCACCATCATTCCCAACACAACTTCATCTTCCAAACGTCAAGGGACAACCCATCTTTACTCCATCAAAGCCATTTTCGAAGTGGGTTTCACAGATTGGGAGGATTCATCTTGGAATTAAGTGACAAGCAATACACCCTATCTTACTCACTTAAATGCCTTAATTCCATTGCTTTTATTGAGATTTTATTATGATTTAGAGAAGTTGAAGTGTTGGGAGGTTGGAGTTTCACATGTGAACATGGGGTGTTTGTTGAAATGCCTGAAGTGAAGTGTTGGTGAAATTTTCATGATTCTTGTTATGTGTGAAGTTGTTTGAATCTTGGTTTTGTATTGGAATGATAGTGGGTGCTTCATTGAAGGAGGAATTGCTAGTTGGGAGAAGTGCACGTGTCATGTTTGATGAATGGCCTTTGATAAAAAAGATCACTCTTTTGTGTAGTTTATGAAACTTCTCATTGTCCATTGACTGATATTTGTTAGCTAGCATCCTCGGTGAAGTAAACAACAATGCCTTATAGAAAGTTAACTTCCACTGGACCATTAAGGAAAAAGAAAACTGCTAAATCTGATCAACCGATTAAGCCTACATTTGTCAATGGCACTACAGCAGAAAATTTTCAAAAATCAATCATAAGAAGGAAATGTATCCCAGAAAGGGGATTTGATTCTCTGGTAGGGATTATCAATGATATTATCAATGCTAGGAACTGGGAGCTATTTACAGCCCAACCAAGTTCGACTGTGGTACCAGTCATTCAAGAGTTCTATGCTAATGTAAGAGAACAACATCAGGAAAATCCATAGCAACTGAAAGCATTAGTCAGAGGAAAAATGCTACCATACGATAGATTCTCCTTCAATCGCATCTACACTATTAAAGATATAGAGAATGATGCTTACTCAACTTGGTTAGAAGTAGGACCTAATTATGATGTGATCATTAATTTCCTAGCAAAACTAGGAATACAGTGGAAGAGGCACAAAGACAAAGTATTCAACTTCTCAGCAAGTTAAATAAAACCAAAACGTAAGGCATGGCATTGGTTCATTTCAGCTAAATTGCTGCCAAATCTCCATTTAACAGAGGTTATAAGGGAAAGAGAATTACTTAATTACGCCATTCAGAACAAGATATCCATTGATGTAGGAAGGGTAATTGAAGGATCAATCATTTCTTTCATTACAGGGCGCATGACAAATGGTTTGGGACACCCTTCACTCCTCTATGAATTGTGTTTGACAACTGGGGTTCCTACAAGTGCATCTGAAGAGATCCAACAGCAGCTTCTAAAGATGACTTCTACAACCCTTCTATCTTTTAAGAAGTTGAGCGGTACTACAAGAGAGGCTGATTCATCTGATGCACCGAGCTCTTCGCAACAACATCCACCAGTACCACCCCCTTTTGGAGAACCCAATACGACCAAGTTACAGGATTGAATAGAAGAAATGCAATCTTTGCAGAGGCAGATGATGAAGGAGCAAAGGCAACCATTCCACTATATAGCGAATTAAACTAGTTCTTTAAATGTCATGTTTAATCTTGTAGTATGTCGCAGAGTGCCAATTCAGTGGTCTTCCCCACCCCACCCACCTTTCCTTCACTCGACTTTGAAGATGAGTCTGAGGAATGGGATGAGGAGTATTATGAATGATGACATATTTCAGGGAAATCCTCCTTTTACCACGTTTATTCAACATTGAGGACAATGCCTATTTTTAAGTTTGGGGGTATGGGTGTCAATTATGTGTTTCTTGGTCTGTTGGTCTAGTTTTTTTTTTTTTTGTCTTTGTCACTCTTAGCTATGTTGGTGTGAGTCTAGGGAGATCTAGTATGTTTTATACTTTGTTGGTATATTTGAGCTGTGCGACTTGTTCATCTAGTATTTTATGATGATAAGCAAGCTGGTTGATCAAAATCATTATAAGAAACCAATGTTATGAACAGAGCTTTTGGTTTTACAGTGGCTAAGAAAGAAAATGAAGAAGGTCAAAGATGTCTGATACTCAACTTGAATACTAGTCTATTTTACTTGAGATCCCTTACACATTTGATCACATTAGCCATTTTCTTTATATTCATTGAGTGCTTAGAATTAATTTGGGTGACTGAGAAGGAATAGTCCAATTAAAACCTCAGAATTCAATGCAATTGTTAGTTAAGATAAACACTAGATACAGAATAGCTTGGACAAGAACTTATAAACTAACCGGGGGGGACCACACCTTCATGAAGCGAAAAGAAAATAAGTTTAGGGGTGTGATAGTATTATAGCCTAAAGAAATTTTAGGGGGATCACATTCTAAAGAATTCAAAAGAAGATCATTGTGAAGAGTGTGATAGTAATACAGCCTACAAAGAAAACAAGAAGAGTTCAAAAGCTACATGTATATCTAGTGTAATCTCTCTTAAATTGTGAATTCATAGAGTTTGTATTGCGCATGCATTGATTAGATGCCTGAATGAACCTAAGTAGGATATGAATTAAAGTGAAATGGCTATAACTAGTTGCACATGCACAAAGGGATTGAAAGTAGAAATGATGATGTTCGGGTTGGAATTTTAGACATGAATGACATTCCGGAGTTTTTACTTTCAGCCATGTTAATCTTTTGAGATCTTAGAATAATGAATTTAATCAATGTTGCCTTAATGTTTGGTCTAGAAATTACGATGATGAGTTTTGCTTGAGGATGAGCAATTAAGTAAGTTTGGGGGTATTTGATAAGCAAATTACATTTACTTATATTAATAGTAAACAAACTTATTTAATTATTAATTCTTGAGAATTTCTAAGTTCTTCACATGTTTCTACATGCTTTTTATAGGTGTCTAAAATCTAGGGGTAATGAAGTTAAACCGAGGACATAAAGCACAAATCGAAATAAGAATAGAGCAAAGCAGCAAAAGCGGGCAGCAGAATAGGCACTTAGGCGCCCATTACCGGCACTCAAGCGCCCAAATTATAAAGGACTCCGAAGGTTGTGGCAGTAGTTTAGGCACACAAGCACCCAAATTGGCGCTCAAGTGCCCACAAGATGTAATAGTCTTCCAGATTTCTACAAATTGCGTGTTTTTCCACTTATTGGACTTGGTTTAAAAGGGGATTTTGATTAGGATTCAAGGACTTTTAGAGAGCACTTGGAGACTATACTTCTTTAGCATTTTTAGAGAGTTTTTTAAGGAGGTTTTGAAGGAGATAGGATCAACTTGGAGAGCAAGAGGTTCGAGATCACAACCAAGGAGTGAAGAGCAGGCTCAAAAGGAGGAAGACATTGAATTGTTTTGGTTTTAATTATTTTTCTTCCTTCTCTTTATGGTTCATCTAGGAATTGAAACTATGATGATGCTGAAATTTTATTAGTTTGATTTATTTTGCATCATGAGTGGCTAATCTCTCTTTTTCTAGAGGAGAGATGGATTTTATGTTGAGTTCATGGTGTAATCAATGACTTTCTTGTGTGGCAATGCAATTAGGTTTATTTGTGATATTTGGTGTGTAAGGTTTTCGATTGATTTGCTATCCATTGGATGATTTTGTAATTAAGGTTTGACAGTTAGGAGAGGTGACCCTAATTAGGATTTAAATATCACAACATAAAACAATAGATGTCTTAGGAGAGCTTTCATGTTTTATGAAATCTTCAGCAAAGAACCATAAATATTAATGCATTTTTACTACTCAGATTTTTATATAGATATTGAAATCAAGGTTTTGAGAATAGAGATTTAATCTATCACTCGAAAGAGAGGATTAAGGACATTAGGATTCTCGGTTTATAAACTTATGAATTGTTAAATCAGATGTGAGTTGAAATTGCCATGAATGAAAAATAAATGAAGTCGATCCTCTTGGATTTCCAAATATTTCTTTACTCAATTCAAAGCTATTCTATTTAGCTGCTAGTTACAACCCACCTATTTTTTATTATCCTATTTTTGGTTTCCAAATAAAGTTAGAATTATCTATAACAATAGCTAGGGAAAGGTTGAAATATATAATCCATGTAGATACGACACTCGCTCATCACTAAACTATAAAACTTAACTTTGTACACTTGTGGTATAATTTGCAGCAAATAGTGATATGGACTCTCCTTTTACTACCAAGCAAAGAAATAATACAATTCTGAAAGTTGTCGGTGAATTGAATTCAATGGGTATACCATCTATAAACTCCAACACTTCTCGCTCTTCCCAAGAGATTTCAACAATGACACCTAGGCCTTTTTGGTCAAAACCAAACTAGCATGTAAACTTCTGTGGGAAATATGGTTCTACTCTGAAGTGACTCCCTTCTTGTAAAAGTAGTAGGCAACCTTGAATTGACAAAGTGAAGTCCAATAGCTTATGCAGTGAAGTCCAATAGCTAACAAGCTGACATCGACGTCATTCATTTCATACAATAGAAATGTGAAGAGGACAAGCATACTACTGTAGAAAACCACTGCATCAAGAATAAGATCAATTCTTGAAATAAAGTAATGCTGTAAAGAAGCTTGAGAGTCATCTATAATTTTCATTTGTCTTTTGGCTTTCTTTTTCTTTGTCTTGGAATCATGATAACCACTAATTTATGCACTTAGAGAAATCCTCTCAAATAGTTAGGCCCATTCTAATGGGAGGAATCTAGTTTTTTGTTGCCACCTCAATTGCTCCAAGATTCTAATAATATCTTGCGCTTGCAAAATTGACCGAGCTTTTCATTAAATGAAATATATTCATCCAAGGCCTCCCCAACAATCCATAGCCTACTCATGGCAATAAAATCCAATAGTGTTATGCTCATTTTGCCACATGGGAAGTGGAAAAAATTTATAGCTGGTGAACAAAATTATAAGAAAGCTTCTAAAATGATATTATGTTTTAAGAAGCCTCCACAAGTAGCAAGTATGACATCATAGACTCCCAACATTATTAGAACATCTTTGTACCTTGCAGCAATGTGCTTTGCCTAATATTTAAAGTCCTCGTTGGGTTAAATGCAACTCTGGAATTGCTTAGTGTTCCCCTCTTTTTGGAATTTATAAGATTCTGATATTTAAGCAAGTTGTCTTGGAGTCTCAATAGTATGGTAATGAGGCTCAAAGTTGTTTTGCAATTGGCACTAAGAAGATCTCATCAAATTCTTTAGCTTGATTAATAAGAAAAAAGGCCATGTTCGAAAGGTGCCTGGCCTTTACACTTTTTTTTTGAATAGTTATCACCTCGGCCTTGTTCATACAGGAAGAGCCTACACATAGAAGCGCTTTCAGAGATTTATGATGTACATTCTCATAATGAGTTAATTCCTTCTTAACTCTAAAATGAGATTTTGAATTTTTTGCATGTTTCCAGATGAAGAAACCCTTGTCATCTAGATTCCATGCAACCGTTAATGTCACATCATCCATTTGAGTAGGGGGCTGCTTTGTTCCTGCCTCTGACTGATGAGCTTCATCACTAGTGTTGGTTTGCCGTTTCTTCTTTGGTTGGGAGCTAACTAGTATATGTGCATAATAGCTTACAATGAAACATCGCTTCTATCTCCCCCCTTTTGATTGGCAAGGAGCCAAGGTTTCACCTTCTTCAGTTCCCATTTTAGTGGATCGATCGGTAGAGGTAGCATTCAGCAAGGGAACATGTAAGTCCTCTGAAATCCTGACTATACAGGAATTAATATTCCTTACTCCTCTACAAGTCTAGATGACTCATCAATTTTGGCCACTCGATTTGATTAAATGGGAATACTTGATCGATAAAGATGCTCTATCATTAGAACCACATTGGTGTTTGGAGGAATTAGTTGGCCAGCAATGCTTGTTGCTTCATTACCCGCTTCAATATTGACAACATCGAATATGTCACTCAAGTTAAATCTTTGAAATACAATTCCAGTAGGAATCTCACCAAAGTCTGTTGAATGAATTGGTGAGTCCCCAAAATCTACTTGTTCCTGTGGTGCTTGCTCAGGTACACTATATTCATTGGAATCTATCTAGAAGCACAAATAAGAAATAATATATTATGATTCAAGAATCAAGATGAAACAGAAATTAGAATTCAATAGAGGATCCCCACATGATTTAATAATAATAATAATAATATATAGCAAGGTCTAGGGTGGCAGCCCCGATTAGGGGTCCTAGTGGCAACACGCCTTGGGCGGCTAGAACGATATGGCCTATTGTATTCTCAAAAGATCATATCATAGTCAAAAATTCATGAAAAGTGCCTAATTTGAGGTATTGGAATATTAATAATCCAAATGCTTAAAATTATCAAAGATTGAGTTATTCATCATCAAAATGCAACAATATTCAAGTCAATTAAAAGACTTGAAAGCTCATCTTAACAATGCTTGGATTTCATGATAATTATTTGGGAAGAAAAAGTACATTAGTGTCAAGCCCCTTCAACAATTCCAACCAAGCCAATTGAGCTTGCCAACCAAGTCCATCAACGCATATGGGCTATCCCCAGCAACCTAGGCTTTGCTTGGGCTCGTCCTGCCAGGCCTGCTTGACATACGCACTAGGTTCGCCGCATCAGGCACACGCTACACTCGTTGGGCCTGCTTGACACACTCACTAGGTTCACCGCATCAGGCCCACGCGACACTCGCTGGGCATCTCTTGCCAGGCCCACCCACACGATGCGTGTTGAGCATCTAATTAAGCCATCCTACGATGGGTGGTCCACAACGCCAACAGTTGTTGATTTTGAGTTCCACCTGACCGTCTGGAACTCCAACAATGATGTCCCCACAAACAATACTCATCCAGCAAGATGGCAACAAGGGATTTCCAAGGATGCTGAGATTTTCAAGGATGGTTACAACGTGGAATTATCAGCGATATGGTCTTGGGTTCAGATGGCACAGCGAAACAGTTAATTTTCTAATTGGGTGTGAATTTTTTTTTATTAGCGAGGTTGCAACATATAGATTTGAAACATCATGTGAATTCCAGATAATGTAACCTATGAGTTTAAATGGAACATTCCAAAATTTCCAAGTCGTCTAAAGTTAACAACTTGGATGGCAAGATGGCACGGAGTCATCTCATTTAGATATACACATGGGAAGACTTGTACACATGACAACAGATGGGCTACGTGGGAAGTCTTGAACACGTGGCAACAGACGTAAAGGCCATGGTATGTAAAGTGGTGCAAAAGTCAGTGTTGGACATTAAAGCCACAAGAAAGGGTTTTTTTCCTTATATTACATGAAAGCCTTTGTCGCTGTAACACGTCTTCCCCTCTGACTAACACATTGCACAAGGTTCGCCCGTCTTCTTCCCAATTCGACAGCAGCCATGAGAGCAAGAAAGATGGAATGGGTTATTCACTTTTCCAATCTCCTATCGTAGATCTAAGTCGTTAAACTCAGCAGAGGAGATGGGATTGACAATCCATAAAAATCCCAAGTGTTGTCTTCAATAATCGATTCATTTCAAGTTTCATTCGATCGGTTGGTAAAATCATGAAATAAAGCAAAATCAAGAGAAGGCATGATGAAATCAATCAATGAAAATACTAAGATGAGTTAAGCATTCAATATTGAAGAAATGAGCTGATAAAAAGTGATATCAACTTACGGCTTTGGGAGCGAAGCAGCAAAAGGAGATAATATAGTAAAAAAAAATAGTGGAGCCCATTCGCAGGCGAATCAATTGTCGTCTAAAGAATAATGAAAATGACCCCAAGGCGCAAGCAGTTCTTGGAGAGAGACGCTAAGTATTTCCAAATGCATAAAAAAATTCCAGAATGTAAGAGTTGTCGAAAGTGCTTGCAAAATGCTTCTACATGAACTTCGCATGGATATTCCACAAATCCAACATCAACAATGCCAATTCAGTTAGCATCAAAAGCCCCACCATGCCAATGGAAACTGTGATTTTATGCCCCACGATGCTGGCTTTAAATAATCTCCATGACAATGCAATTGCTGGCTTCAAAGGAAAAACCCCCTGTGCTGATAGGATAAGCTACAAAAGGCCCCACACAACGCTAGCACAGCACTGATCTCAAGCGAGCCCTTAAAATGCCAGATATGTGATCATGAACCCCATGATGCCAATTTTAGCAATGATGGTCTCAAATGAGCTCCATGAAGCTAGTTTCATACCATTGGATGTACAATGCTAGCAGCAAAAAATAGTCATGCGCTCCAGCATGCAGTAGAAAGCCCAACAACGCTGGGGGTTGGACATTGTTGGCCAGAATTTTTGGGATTTAAATTCAACTCGATTTGGGTATATCCAGATGGCTTAACGTATGTAACAAGCTGTCTAAAACCAATGGCCGAGATTTAGTAGGGACACAAGGCCAAATCATCCGGTGGGTTTATCACTTATTACCTACATCTACCCTTGGGGGCATTTGTTGGATAACTTAAAATCACTAAGTGAAATCAAATGCTCTTGGTTTATACAAAGAGTGGTTCAGATCACACTGAGAGTGAGTTAAGGCAAGTAATCAACCATTGAATATGTTGTTTAATGGGGTACACTTAATTGGTATTTTTAAGGACCATCTAAACAATCTTGGTTGGACATTTAAATTAAAAATATAATTAATTTGCTCAAAACACCTTGCTTAAATTTAGTAGTATGATAAACCCAAACCTCAACACACCACTTAGGCTCTACCATGCCAAAAGAGTGCTCTACCATGACAAGAGAGTGCTCCACCACACCACTTAGGCTTTACTATGTTAAGAGGTGCTCTACCACACCACCAAGGCTTCACTCTGCCAAGAGATGCTCTACCACGTCATCAAGGCTCCACCATACCAAGAGGTACTCTACCAAACTATTAAGGCTCTACCATGCCAATAGGTACTCTACCAAGTCATTAAGGCTCCACCATGCCAAGAAGTACTCTACCACACCACCAAGGCTCCATCATGCCAAGAGGTGCTCTATCATGTCATTAAGGCTTTACAATGTTAGGGAGATGTTCCACCACACCACTAAATCTCTACCACACCAAGATGCTCTGCAATACCAAGCTCCACTACGCTAGTGGTGCTCTGCTATGTCACAAAAATGGTTCCACCACACCACTAAAGAGGCTCCACCATGCCACTAAGAAGGCTCCACCATGCCAGTGGTGGTCCGTCATGCTAGGTTCTACCATGCCACTAGGGCTTCGCCATGCCAGGAGCCACCGATGGCTGTAAAAGGCCCAAATTTTGAGATGTTGGGCAAGATGTCTTCTTCTTTGAGAGGGCATGATCTTCCTCTCTAAAGCTAAACTCTATAAGGGTGTTTTTCATCTTCAAGAAAGACTCTACTCAAGTATTTTCTTCTTCTTCTTTAGAGATAAGCTTTCTTTTTCTTCCTCTTTGGAGCTTCTTCTTCTTTCACAATAGTGAAGGAACTTG
Organism: Pouteria campechiana; assembly: GCA_036873735.1. Classification (NCBI taxonomy): domain Eukaryota; kingdom Viridiplantae; phylum Streptophyta; class Magnoliopsida; order Ericales; family Sapotaceae; genus Pouteria; species Pouteria campechiana. The sequence goes on from JAYJMB010009787.1 coordinate 14,016, forward strand.
GAGATTATCTTCTTAATCTTCTTTCATTTTGAGGCAAGTGCCTTACTGTTCTAAGATAGGCGCCATGGTGTATAGCAGTTTCTTCCACCTTTGATATGGTGGGTTTACTGCTCCACGGAAGGCAACCATTAGAGCTCTATGGGGGCTTGAATGAAAAGCATTGAATCATCCTAAAATTCATCTCTTTAGGTTTCATACTTCTAAAAACATTAATAAAAATATGAAAAATGAACTTTATTGATGCGTTCTATGTCAAATATTGAACAAGAAGAGCTTCCATTAATGATGGACTTTTAACTTAGGTAAAAATGGAAAAGACGACCATTTTTGGTGAATTTCCTAAATTTACTATTCTCTTAATCATGAAACCAAAATTGCCCTTACAAAGAAACCCATTAGAGTTAAAACCTAAGTGGGCCCCATGCAGAAGTGGGGCTCACAAATCATGAAGATGATGGCATGGGCCCCACCTATCATTTTACATTATCCAAATAAAAACTTAGGGATAACCATTAGTGGTAATCATGATTAGGCTTTATCTAAGTTAATTAAGTTAATCCACATTGTCCAAATTATTGAACTCTTCCAATCCATAAAAATTCAAGAACACTCTAACAATGTCTAGCCTTGGAGAAGAAGATGATGCCCTCTCAAAAAAGAAGATATCTTGCCTAACGTCTCAAAAATTGGGCCTCTTATAGCTATCGGCGACTCCCGGCATGGGGGAGCCTGGCGTGGCGGAGCATTACTAGCATAGTGGAGCATCCTTAGTGGTGTGGCGGAGCCCTAATAGTGTGGTAGAGCTTAGCATGGCAGAGCACTGCTAGCGTAGTGGAGTCTCCTTGGTGGCGTGGCAAAGCCGTAATGGCATAGTGGAGCCTAGCGTGGCGAAGCATGGCATAGTGGAGCCTCCTTAGTGGCATGTTGGAGCACTACTAGCATTGCAGAGCACCTTAGTGTGGTGTAACACCTCCCCAGCATGATAGAGCAACTATTGGCATAGTAGAGCCTTGGTAGCATAGTAGAGCACCGCTTGGCATGGTAAAGTCTTAATGGCACAGTAGAGCACCTCTTGGTATGGTGGAGCCTTAATGGCATAGTAGATCACCTCTTAGCATGGTGGAGCCTTAATGGTGCAATAACGCATCTCTTGGCATGGTAGAGCCTTAATGGCATGGTAGTGTAGGTGTGGTAGAGCGCCTCTCGGCATGGAGGAGCCTTGGCGATGTGGTAGAGCACCTCTCGGCATGGTGGAGCCTTGATGGCATGGTAGAGCACCTCTTGTCATGGTGGAACAGTCCCTAGGCATCGTAGACCCTACATGGCGTGGTGGAGCACTCCCTTGGCATGGTAAAGCACTACTTTGGCATGGTAGAGCCTAAGTAGTGTGGTGAGGCTTTGACTCTATCATACCATAAAATTTAAGTAAGGTATATTGGAGTTAATTTGAATAGTCCAACCAAGATTGTTCGAATGGTCTACAAAAAATACCAATTAAGCTTATCCCATTAAACAACACATTAGATGGTTGATTACTTGCCTTAATTCACTCTTTGTGTGATCTGAACCACTCCTTGTATAAACCAAGGGCATTAATTTCACTTAGTGATTTTAAGTTATCCAACACCTGTGTTCGAGCGTGTTAACTTAGATGGAAAGAAAAAGGCTAAATTTGTTAAACAGATGCATGAGAAAGCAAAGCTCAACATAGAGAGGAGGACAGAGCAATATGCAAAGCAAGCCAATAAAGGGCGACATAAGCTAGTTTTTTAACCTGAAGATTAGGTTTGTTTGCACATGAGGAAGGAACAATTTTCAAAGCAAAGGTATTCCAAGCTATGACCAAGAGGGGATGGTCCTTTTCAAGTTCTTGAAAGGATCAATGACAATGCTTACAAGTTGGATTGGCAGACAAGTATGTTTTAAGTGCTTCCCTTTTGATGCAGATGATGATTTGAGGACAAATCCTTTTAAAGAGGAGTGGAATGATGGGGACAAGGTTAGCACTAGCTTAGGTTTAAACACGTGGATTGATGCATTTTTAGATCCAATTCAAGTTCCCATTAGGCCGATTAAAAGAGCTCGTGCAAAGAAGTTCAAACAAGTTCTTAACAGGCTGATTCAAGCAACATGAGCTCAAGTAAACTCATGGAGGCCCATAAAAGGTGTTGAAAGTGTTACTCAAGGCTAGAATTCCATAATTCAAGCCTTGGAATAATCTAAAAGAAATTAGAGCTGATTCAAGTTATTTTTCTTATTTGAATATTTTCCTAATTTGAAGCGACAAGTGGCACGACAACTCAACCATTTATCTTCAATTGTCCTAGTTTCCATATTTGAATAAAACAACACATGTTTTTCCTTTTCAGAGCTAATTGTAAGGCTTGCATGATGCGTGTAAGGCTAGAAATAAGACCATTTAATTTTTAGACTTTCCTTTTAGAGACTAGGCGTGTTTTTAGAGGTCAATTAGGAGTTTAATTTCTGATTTATTTCTTTAGTTAATATCTAAATCTGAACAGGATATTTTTAGGAATTTAATATGTTGGATTTTATAAGTTTCAAGCCTATATTAGGTATTTTCAAGTAATGAAAAAAATAGAACATTATTATTTAGAAAAGTAAGAATATTCTTTTTGGTTCTTTTAGAACTCTTTGAACTTATTGGATTTTCGTGGCATTCAAACCTTCGACTTATCAATTAGCCTTTCCGCAACTGATTGTTGCATCATCACATAACAAGGTTCTTGCTTTAGTATAAGCAACGAATTGAGGTTCCATCCAATCCTTTCTTAAAGAGACGATCAGGGGTTAATCTTGTATGGGCTTTATCACAACGTTGGCATGGTTTATATCATAAATAGTAATTTAAAATATAAAAAGTAATTTCTATTGGATGATATACTAATTGGGAAGGAAAATTATTGTTATAACCCATAACATAAATGTAAGAAGACTATCATCAAATCTCTTTGGAAGTAATTAAAAAATTTTAAATAAATATAAAACCAAACCATATAAATGAGATAAGTACCAATCATTAATATCAAGTATTTCACATCACATTAGAAAGTCATCAAAATATGAAACCGGGCATCATAAAAATAAAATCATTAAAAGTGTTTTCTTATAGTTAACTAATCATCAAATATTTTATTCGTCATCTCATTTCTTATTTAATCACATAAAGCTAGCATTTCCAAAGATGACTTATTGACATTTGCTTGTAAAGCCACAACATTTGAATGATCAACATCCTTATCTTCTTCAGTTAACAATTCCTCATCATTATCACAATTTATGAATTCAAAATCTATGCAATTATTCTTCCTTATGAAATTATATATTGCCATAGTTGCAACAATAATATGAATCTAGGTATTATAAGGGTAAGCTAGCATATTTTTTAAAACTATAAATCTTCTTTTACATATGCCAAATGTCTTTCAATTATGCCCTCAAACTTGAGAGGTGATAATTAAATACTTCATCATGATTCCTAATAGGGGTGGAACTTGGGTTAGTTGACCTGAACCCGGCTGACCTAACTTGACTTTTTTTAAGGGTTTGAGTTCACTAGTTTTGATATTGGATTTTGAATTTTGGTTAACCAAAACCCAAATTCTAATTTTGGTTGGGTTTGGGTGGATGACAACCTAACCCGAAACCTGACAAATTGCATATTATTAGTTATAAAACCAAAATCTAAAAACTATATATTTTTTGCTTCTCATAATTCATATTACATTGTTCCTTTTTTTTGAAATTTCCTCTATGAAATACAAATGACTTACCAATGTCATATCATTCTCATGATCCCTATCTATGTTCTTAGTACAAGCTTGTTTTCCTTTGGTTGATCTTATATCCCTAGTTTCATCCCCATGTCCATGTCTTTTTTAAAAATCTCCATTTTGAGGTCAAAATCAATTACAAACATCCAACCTTATATGCTAAAGTTTTCAAAAATTCTTATTTTTTTCCTCATCTTCCAAGTGTTTTAAAGGCCTGAAACCAAAGGTGTTTAGTAATACAAGTGCTATCATATGCAGTCATCTATCTCCCAACTTTTTATATCTTACTTTCTTCATCTTTCTGAGTGAAGTGACCATTAAGTTATAAATATTTAGTCACACTACATGAAGCATTTGAAGATTCATTCACACCACACATTATTAAGGATTTTATGTTGAAATATTTAGGTCTTTTAATACTTGATTTTATATTTGAATATAGCCCAAATTTAACCCAAATTCAACCCCAACCCAAACCCAAACTATTGAGATAGGGTTAGGGTTGAGGTTTCAAAATTAGGGTTGAGCTAGGGTTCCAAATTAAGGTTAGGTTAGGGATAGGGTTGAGATTTTAGACATTGGGTTAGGGTTAGGGTTGACTTCAACCCAAACCCAAATGACCCGAGTTGCATCCCTAATTCCTAAAATCACGTCTATGCTTAAAACCAAGTATATGATATTATTGATTTTTGTATGGTCTCAAATACCTAATAGGCATTAGATAACCAGCATCAACAAGATGATACTTTCCTATAAATTCAAGTAAAAAATATTTATTAGCATTCCCAAATTACTATAAAATCATAAAAAGTTTTAAAATAATATATCCAAACATGAAGGTAGATGAGAAAAATTTAACTATCAATTCTTAAGAGTTTCAGCAAATATATGACCATTATGAGCAGTTCCTTCCCATCCAACCAATGTAAATGTGAAGCATATGTTGAAATCACTAGCTGCCATTATATTTTGTATTGTAAAACCTTTTCTTCCTATGTATTGGGCTTTTTAACTATAGGAACCAATACTAGAAACATGTAAACCATCAATGGCTTCTACATAGTCTCTAAAATAAGGATAATATCTTTTATCATTTTCTATTTCATAAGAGATATTTTTAAAGCATGGGTCTTCAGGCTTTAATACATCAAATGATATTCTTAAAATTGATTTAAGAAAAATATAAAAATGTCTATCAACCATTTCTCCTAAATGTTAAAACTGCTTTTGAACCATTTTATTTTCTACCCCTTGCCCTATAGTCCATAAAAACATCTCAACCATTTCCTTAACTCTCATTATTTTAGTATTTTTAACCCATAATTATTAACTAAAGCACTGCAAAATAACTAAAAGATATGCTTCTCTATCCTAAATCTCTCATGGCAACGTATTTCATGATCAAGTAATATATCCCTAATAAATTGGAAGCCTCTATATAATGATCTTCTACATGGATGCTTAAAGAAAAATTTTGAATAATATGCTCCAACAAATATTACTCCAATAGATGTTATTTCAACAACATCATCACGTTTGTTTTCATCATTACTAATTGATGACATACTTGTTATTTTAAGAATAGTAAAATCAATCATAATAATATTTCATAGAAATTCAAACTTCATTTTATAATAATTAATTGAAAAAGATCAAAATCAATCACAATAATATTTCAAAGCATCCAAATTTCATTTCAAGATAAATAATTGAGACATCCAAAAAAGATCAAAATCAATTACAACAATATTTACGATCAATCACAACAATATGACATAAAAATTTAGACTTCATTTCTTCATTTCATAATAATTCAATGAGATGTCCAAAAAAGATCAAAATCAATATGATAATATTTAAAATCAATCATGACAATGTTCCATGAAAACTTAAACTTCATTTTGTAATATTCAACTGACATCTCCAAAAAAGATCAAAATCATAAAATATGTTTGAAACATGTATTAATCCCATAAACATATATGATATGAGCCATGATATATCACTCTTAAAAATCATAAAAGTATGCTATCAATCTAATTTCTTGAATTGATTCTTCTTTCTTTTCAACCATTCCATATGCTACTTTGGTTCCTTCATAGCAAAAAACATCTCACTATGTGCCTTATCAAACAATAAATCACTAGCTTCCTACCATAAATCACATCCCACCTCCATTCCAAGAAATATATGAACAATGTCTATTATACTTTCAAAACAAGTTTTTTCTTCTTTCCTCCACATATCCTCAAAGCCATGAGATTTTACTAGTTTAACTGACTTCTCCATATAGATTGTCATTCGAATAGTAGTACTTTTCTTACTTTTCCTTCTCATGTCTACTTCCTTTTGCCTTTTTCTCTTTTCTATGATGTGTACATCTTCATTAACAAGATTAGAGGTAATGTCATCCACAAGGATGTTGTCTAATCCCTGCCATTGTCCTTCAATTTCATTCTTGTTAACACACTCATAATCAAATTGATCACAATTCCCTTTCTTCATCATAAGGAAATATTTCAAAAGATAATGACAAAGCCTTATCACTAGTAACCACATCCTTAAATAGAATTTTCATGTCATCCTTACATTTTATCCCTCTCTCCCTAAATTTTGCTACCTCTGGAATTCTTTGCATTTTAATAATAAAAAATATTAAATTATTACTAATCAGATAAATTCTTATAAATAAAAATAATTAAATTGACCTATAATTTTTTGTTCCATTATTCATCACTAGCTTGCACAGTTCTCTTTAAAAAATCTCATCCTATTCTAGTTTCTTTTGCTATTAATTTTTCTCACAGTTGCCACTATCCTTTCAATCCATCCCATTTGTTTTTAAGTTGCTTGTAATCATACATTTTTCCAGTTGTTGCATTAAAACTGATAACAATATTCTTCCACCTGTGCTAGGTCGATTCCTATATCTCAGCTCCTTTACACATGCTTTCAAGAAGGCTTCTAAACTTCTCCTATTCCATTTAGCTTTTCCTTTTTTCTGAGAACTCTCACCATTAAGCTCCATTAGAGTTGGTCCTTCCTTCCTAAACATAATCTTAAATAATGCATAATAAAATAAGTGTCAAAAGATATAGAAGCATTCACAATTTACATTTAGAAAATCTAAACTTGAATGAAATTAATATAATAATAATTATGCATATATGAAGGAATGCTCTCATGAGCTCTAGAGCATGTCAAATAGTTATGCTCTTTGTATACAAAAACTATCAAATGCATCTAATAGTGTGATATGTTAAACAAGTCATTATGTTTAAATGCACATAACATGGTATTTCTATATTAGGATAAATTATCCCTCTTCGTGTAAATTAAATAGGCAATCATAAATCCAATCAACACAAATTAACCACCCAAATAGATCAGACCTACAAATGTATAAGAAATTTTTACATGGAAAACCCCTCAATGTAAAGAAAAAAACCACGGGACCTAGTTCAGTCAGAAACTTCTACTATAAAATAATGTGATTACAAAGTATGTTCTTTTCTAATAAAAACTAGATGATTTCAACATCATCACAAAGGTGGAATTCAACAAAATTAACAAGAAATAATAAGGATAGATCTCACTAAGTAGAACTAGAAAATTAACTCAGAAGAGATTGAAAACTTCTCTCCTAAATTCCTTACTTGATGGCTTAATGATGCGACAATCATAAAAATCTTTCTCCAATTGCTAAGAGGTTGCTTGGAGAAGAAAATTCAAAAATGGAAGCTAAAACCCAAAGCTACTGCACGCAATGACATTCTATCTTGTTTGCAGCAAATATTTTCATCTTGTTTACATATCATGATATTTCTAGATAGAATACACATAACGTGGAAAATTCTCGTGTGCTATCTGCTTGGCCTAGCTACTCTTGGCATGTATGAAGTACTATGCTCATTTTCATACTTCTGCAACTATGCCTTTCGCAATTTGGAAAAGGGACTTAAGAAAAAGGAAAACTAAATATTTTTTGGAGCGAGTTGATATTTTAATTACTTAACAACTTAATTTTTCTTCTTATTATTTATTTCATTACTTTTCATATAAAATCCTACTTATTTTGTTTTTATTTACTTTACTATTAATTTTTATCTCTATGATATCACATTAGTCTTTTGTTCTTCCCTTTTCTGGCCTTCTTTTCCTGTCGCCCCTTTTTTCCTCATCCGGATGGAGCATGTTCTTAGCTTTTATAAGAGTCTATATGAGTAGGGTTGCGTACATGAACCCCGTCTCCTCTTACCAACCATGTAGGAGAGCTCTATGCATCGTGTTGGTGTCCACATTTTATTTTTTATTTTTGAAAAGGATTCTCAAGCGGTTGAGCGTCTGTTGCAAGATAAAAGAAAATTCTACCTTTTTTTTAAAGTATAAAAATAAAATAAAATAACACCAACATTATAGAAATAATGTCCTTCACAAAGTAAATAAAGGTAAATCAGTTAAATTTATTTTTCAATAAATACCACTTGTGTATTGGCGGACGTGATATGTAAACAGCAAATATTTCTCTCCTTTACATATCGTACCATTACATATATGCTCTATCTAGTGTTTAAATTGTGATTGAGTTGAAGGACTATCAATGGTGGCACCTTAACCAACCGCGAGGTAGAGCGGCAGTGATTCAACAGCACGCCCAGTCCAAGTAGTCTAAATCTCCCCTTATTGTTGCTCTGGAACATCCATATGACTTGTAGTTTATAATTTCATGTGCTACTAAAGCTTGAAACTGTTGCATAATGGCACTTATAAGGGATGAACAAAATTTGTGCCATGGAAATAGTGATTCTACCAATCAATCCCATGCTTATTTCAGACAAATATAAAAAGTTTAGCACGGGATCCATCAGTCCATAGTAGGTTGGTCATAATTATTGTGACATGAGCATTCCGTGTATGATGCATTCTTCATCCTCTGATCCATAAGACCCTAATAGTATATAGTGATATTTAAATCTTATGTTCAATTCCTATAATAATACTCTTTTTGCGGGATAAGCCCATGCGTAAGCACAACCTCCTCTCGGCCTAAGCCATTGGACTTTGCTCCTACCCGCATAGCAACCAGCGGACTCTGGTTTGCCAGTCTCAATGCCCCAGCAGGCAATGAGCCTTTCCCAGCATACGGCCACCTTGGCAGCTAGATTTCTTCTTCTTCTCCTTTTAAAAAAAGTCCTCCTACCATGCCCTGCCCCCTTAACACTTCCTAAAATGAGCTTAACACCTTTAAAAAAATTTTTTTTTTTTATTTATATCTTTTACTTTTTAAATTTATTTCACAAAAATTAAGAAATAAAAATCTGAGGCTTCACAACTCGCATCGGGACAATATGAGTTCGCATGCTTGATGAAGTAATTCGAACATCTATTAACATTAGGTATGCTGGATCTTAAGATGAATTTGGTTTCACTAGAAGCATTGAATTTTCTAGGTCAAATGACTTTTGCTGGAGATGGGAGTTTTTTGGGATGACGACGGAGGCCATGGTTGTGGCAAGGATAGTTGATTGAAAATCTATAGAAAAGATGTAGTTGGCATAGGCGAAAGATAGATAGATGACTCTGTCTATTAATAGATTTGAGAAGAAGTGAAGCATGTTGGGTTGTACAACTATAATGAGTTGTACAAGCCATGCAAGTTGAGGTATAATGAGCAGAGTGGCGGTGGATAGACATAGATGGAAGAGGCTACAGAATGGATAAAAAAAACCAGTTTATCTTCAGAGTGGCTTACATAATCCAAATTAAATTAAAAACTATGATGTTTGAATATTCTGTATCTTGCAAAGTCCATTGCACCTATGCATAATTTATGGGTTAGCCTATAAATCCATCTTTATACATGAGTATAGATCAAGGTTAGTTTTTTAAAGTTGGCTAGAGAGTGAGAGTAAAAGTCTAGAGCAAAATTTGGAAGACAAGTTATAATTGATTTATGAGATTAATAAAATCATTATTTTTCTCTCATGGACTAAGCTCTAAAATAAACTATTTAAAATATTGCATTCTCTATATGATTGATCTACTTTTGCTTGTTTTTTTTGACCTAATTTGCCGTACAAAATTGTAGACACTGTTCTATTTTTGTCACTAATGTGAAATGGGCTGGTTCTACCCAAAAATAGCAGACTGATTAGGAGATCTTATCTTACATGTAACCTATATATATTTCAAACCTCTAATCCATGCAACCCTTATATCCATTCTAATTTTCTCTCACAACCAAGCGCAAGACCATCAGACACATCCTAAGATATGGATATAACAAAAATGGGAAGATGGAATAAAAATTGAATGGGCTTGAGCATGGCTCTAACACCATGCGAAATGGGTTGATTCTACTAAAAACGACTAACCAATTTTAAAAGCCTTCTCCCACATATATAACCTAGATGCACTTCAAACCTTTTCTCATTTTAACAACCAAAGATCAAATCAACCATTATATATATATAGGGAAAGGCTTATAAACAGTCGGTTGCTCGATTGCCTGGGAGCAACCGAGTGATCCAACTATTCATCATTTTCGGGATGAATGCGGGCCATCCAATTTCAAAAAGCCAAAACCACCTTGCATAAAGTTTGAAACGGTTGTTTACCAAAAATAGGATGGCCCACAAATGACTCTCTGTCTCCTCTCTCGTCCCCCCTGACGAAGAAGGCGAAAGAAACCCCTTCTTCTCCCCCGATCGGCTCTCTTCTCCCCAGACCAATAAGGCAAAAGAAAACCCCTCTTAAGCATTGTTGCTGCTTCTATTGATGTCTATTTCTCATGTCAAGGAATATAAAGCCTAACAATCATATATCAGTGCTTTTATCTCCTCTCTAGTGCTGGTAGGGAGTAGATTCTTTTTCATTTCTATCTTCTGTTGTCGGTATTTTGTTTTTATTAATTTTTCTGCTTTGCGGTCTAGTTCTGGATTTTGGTGTTTTCTTAAAGTTTCTTTTCAAAAAAAAGAAAGAAAAGAAATCTTTTGCAAGCTTGGATGGAAGATCGCATCCAGATGGTTTCTTTTCAGATCCGGTAGTTTTGGATTTTCCCCTTAAAATGTCATTTTTCTGTTGGCAAGTTAGATCTAATTTGGCTAAAAAGTTACCTTCTTTTGTTGCATTTCTTGATTAATCTTCTTATGATGATGATGAAATTCTGTGGTGAAATTTGAAGTTTTTGTGTGATCATCAATTTTTTTTGAATTATCGGAATAATTTCTTTTCATTTTTGAAATATTTCTTTTCCAGGCATTGCTGTTTTGAGAAAGCGAGTTTTTTTTTAATCATGGTCGAAGATCACCATCTTCTTCTTTTCTTTCCTTTTTATTGTTTTTATTCATGAATTCAACGTATTTGACATTGTATTTGATTTTTCAAAAATAATATATTCATTATTCATAGACTAATAACATTGCTTCGGAATTTCGGTGCATTTTGGAGTTAAAATTCCTAATCCGCCTGTCTGAACTTTTGATGGTTTTTTTTTTTTTTTGTTAACAAGATGCCATCTTCTGATGCCTACTTGCTGATTGAGTCGGCTTATGATATGTGTTAACAGGATGTATGTATGTGAAATTAGGCCGGTGTGGGGGGCAAGTTGGCTCCATAGTTTTTTAATCGATTAGTGACAATGGTTCTTTTTATATTTAGGATGATCCAGGTGACAACATGGCAATGAAAGTGTGGTGATGATGGGTGATGAATGGGCCATGTGTGATTAGCTCTTTGGTGATTACATGATTAACATACCTATGATGCACATCCCAACTCAACATAGGCGCCCATACTTTTTTATTTGGTTGTCCACTTGTGTCTGCTTTCTTCCTGTAGATGGTTCATGTGTGTACAGGTGTATTGAGTTTTATATTTCATCATTTGTAGGCATCACTTTTGTATACTCAATGGAGCCATGTCATCCTAACCAAATTGATGATGAAGTGAGGGGTAAATAAATTGAAGCGAATGAAGCCAATGTTGATGTTTTATCAAAAGGAGTAATTACTTCAAATGAAATGACCAAAAGCTTCATATCACTAGCATTTGATGATATAAAACCCAACATAGGGATGAAGTTTAACTCTGAAAAAGATGCATAAATTTTTTATATAGTTATGCAAGGTAGTGTTCATTTATTATAAAATGGATCAAATAAGGAGGTTGAAAAGTGGAGAAATTTCTCATCATATTTTTAGATGTTCTAAATTAGAGATGAAATAGCAAAAGTATATAAATCTTGAGGAAAGATAGGTGGAGGCATGAAGTATAACACATTGCAATTATGGAGTTGTCCTTTGTGTGAATAAAGGGGTTGGTGAGACTCAATGGACTGTAACAAAGTTTGTGGAGGATCACAATCATACGTTATTAACCCCTATCAAATCATATACATTGCGGTCTCACAGAAGTGTTTCAAATACTGAGTTAAACCTTGTTGTGGGCTTGAAAGATGCACGTGTGGGAGTTGCCATGGTAACTGATTTTTTTGCAAATGAAGTAGGAGGAACATCTTCGTTGGGATATTTAGAAAAAGATGTCAAAATGCATTAAGAAGAAGACAAGCGAAGTATGATTCTAGAGAAGAAGCTTTACATAAATACTTTGTGGAAAAGTGTATTGAAGACCCAAACTTCAATTTTGAGGTGAATGTTGCTGATGATAAGCGTTTCTTGTCTTGTTTCTGGGTTGATGGCATCTCAATAGTAGATTATGAGATTTTTAATGATATTATTTATTTTGATACTACATATAAGATAAATAAATATGATATGTCATTTGGACCATTTGTGGGCATAAATCATCATAAGCAATCAATTTTACTCGGAGCTGGCCTTCTTCTTAGCGAGATGGTTAAATATTTCAAGTGGTTATTCAAAATGTGGCTAAATGTCATGGGTAGAACTATATTGAAAGCAATAATCATTGATCAAGACCTAGCAATTATGACAGCAATTGCTGAGGTTTTCCCACAGGCACATCACCACTTATGTTCTTGGCAGATCAACAAAAAATTATCAAAGAAACTGGTACATATAATTCATAGCAATGAAAGTTTTATGCCAACATGGATAGATTGTATTTGGACTTCCGAGAGCATTGCCGAATTTGAGGAAAGTAAAAAGATTTGATTGAACAGTATGACTTATAAGAGAATAAATGGCTTCAATATATGTACAATATTCATAAGATGTGGATATCGGCTTTCTCAAAACATATTTTCTTGGCTAATATGACAACATTAGAGAGAAGTGAAATTGTGAATGTCATATTTGATGGATTTACAAATCATAAAATTGGTTTACTTGATTTTGCCAGAGGGTATGAAAGGGCTATTGAAAGAAGGTCTGAGAGTGAATTACAGGATGATGCTAATACTTCGTATGGGAAACCCGTGATGATAATGGAGCATGCTATTGAAGTTTAGATGGCTAGAATCTACACTCAAACGATCTTCAAAGAGTTTTAATTTCAAGTGGAGAAAAGCAGTTACTACAATGCTAAGCTTTAACATGTACATGTGGATGTGGAGCAATGACATGTGTTTAGATTTGGATCCCAGGAAAGTGACAAAAAGCATATAGTGGAGTGGAGTAAAGAAAACCAAGATACATATTGTTCTTGTTAACTGTTTGAATTTAATGGAATTGCTTGTAAGCATATCATTGCATTGTTCAGGTTTAAAAATATCCTGAACATGCCTTCAACCCATATACTAAAGCGATAGATAAGAAATGCGAAAGTCAACATTGCAAGAGGTGCAAGTTCATCCACAAGAACAATTGAGGAATCTAGTATACTTCATCGATATATGTTGGAACAACAGTGAAATTTTTTTTTGAATGAAGTAACCTAACACATTGAGGTATATAAGATAATCCAAGACTTATTTGAGAAGGGAAGCGCTGCGATTTCTAAGTTGCTAGAAGAAAAAACTATAAGTATTGAAGATGTTGGGCAAGATTTACAAGCCGAACAAGTAGCTGAGGTGTGCAAGGGGGATAATTTCATCACAAATGTGAATAGCCTAGATGAGAACAATCCTTCATATGCTGTTGCTACAAGTGACCAATTACCCACACAATGATCTCAATCTATAGGTATCCTTGACCCTCATATTATTCAAACAAAGGGACATACAAGTAAAAGACTTAAGTTAGCGATTGAGCAACCCAAAAAAGTAGAAAGATTATGTCATGATTGTTGGAAGTTTGTGGTGGGACATAACAAGAGAACTAGCCCTTCATTAAAAGTTGACAACTAACCAGGAAATGAAGAAAGTTATATTCAAATTGGGTTGGGTAGAGGGAAAGGACATGGAAGAGGAGGTAAATTATTATTTATACATTCATATTTTATGTTTATTCCTTCAGAGTCATTAATTATTACCATAATATTTTTCTATGTAGGTGGCCCATCTCAGTAGGCTTAAATGGTTGGGAATAGTGGGGGCAGTAGCAGTAGATTTGCATATAGTACTGCTAGCTTTAGAAGACCAAAGTGCTATTGTGGGTTGAAAGTTGTTTTGCTCACATCTTCTACTAAAAAAAATCCTGGGAGATATTTTTTTGGTGCCCTCATTACTTTGTATGTATATTCATATATAGATTCAGTTTGTGAGAAGTACTATTATTCTAACATGTTTCTTTTTTAACCCCAAGATAAAAGCAGGGATTGCCACTTTTTGACTAAGTTGATCACTTCATGGTGTTAGGACAGAATTATCCAAGTTTGGAGCAAGAGGAAGGTGTAAATATGCTAACCAAAAGAGAGGAGTCCATTCAATGTGCTACACATGTTGTGGTGTTGAAGAATTACAGAAGGAAGTGAGGTATTAAAGGGCCACTTAGCTATAGTTGAAGAGAGAGTGAAGAACTTATCCTTAGCAGTAAAATTATTTTGTGGTTTGTTTGTGTTTGTTATCTTTAACTGGATTATGTAATCTATCTTTTGCAACATATTGGACAGCAATGATGGGAGGGCTACTACCTTCCACTTATCTTTTGAGTGTTTAGGCAAGAACTGTTATCTTAGCATGACTTCTCATGTATCTAAGATTGCTCAAAAAGCAAATGTTGGAAAATATTTGGAATGGTACCAATCTGTTGTCCATGTGTTTTCTTTTAAAGGGCAGAAAAGTTCACTTTATTTGGAATGGTACCAATCTGCAAGAAGTATTTTCACTTTATGCTTGTGAGCTAGAGGGAGAACAAAGGGACCTCTAGCAACCAGGGTCTCTTTGTTTACCAATGCTATATCTTTCCCAACCTCTATTGCAGGTATTATTGGTTGACAAAAATAAGAAATATCAAAATGTCTGTTCAAGTAGGGAGGGCAAATCCACCCTTGGCAATTCAATGAAGCTTTCCCATTTTATGGCCACTGGTACAAGCTATTGCAATCAACATGGATGGGAATGAATTCTCACCGAAACTGATGAAATCTTTGATTTTATTAACTGGAAGTGTAAAAATACAAAATCTTCTTCTGATTTGTAAGGAACCATACAACCCATGGCCTCAAATCAAAATGACAACTCATAAGGAATCATACATTTGAATTCATCCTAAACTCCTAAAAAACACTAAAAACGAAATGAAGAGACAAATTCTCCAGCACTGCCCACATGTGCTCCACTTTCGTACATGTGCTTTGATGATGGCTCTTCAAGAAGAGACAGATTCTGCCTTGCGAAGTAATTGCTATAATTGGATTACTATAATTTGATCCATTGTCTTCCTTCATGCTTGAATCAACTGAATTATCAGTAGGTTGGTCAAATTTTAAAGGGTTCGCATCAACAAAAACACATCTCAAAACTTCAAGTGTCGCTTTTGTATCCAACCATAATAAATAGCACAAGTTTGGGCAGGCTCCATCCAAAGGAGGATTTGACCCTAGTCATAACTTGTGAACCATGGGCACTAGAATCCTCTAGCAAAAACAATAGTAGTTCAGTTCTAAGCAAAGGCAAGCAAGAGGGATGAATGGTACTACCATGTCCTGCAATGATGACATTCCGAATGCTTTAGAAAGGCATTTCATTAGGATATCTAAATTGCATGCTAAAAAAATTCAATAGTTATATAAATAAGATTAACAGGGAAGGTAAGGTCATCCTTCTTGGCCTCTGCCAAGTGCATTGAATACAAACGTAAGGCCTGAAAGTAGGCACATCACAAGTAATACAGGATGTTGATCCTGATCATGATCGTGGTATGGAATCTTACAGACTTATAAGTGGTGCTTGGCTCCACCACTTATAAACTCACGATAGCTTGCGTCTCAGCCACACATCTCCATCGCCTGGAATCTTACAGATGGCAATCACCATGGCGAAGCCAAGCACTGCCTCTACTCGTCTTGATGGCTGGGTAGTAATCGTAACAGGTGCATCTCGAGGCATCGACCATGACATCGCCCTCCACCTTGTATCCCTTGGCGCCAGCCTAGTCCTCAATTACAACTCTAGCTCTACCCAAGTTGAAAAATTGGCTAACCACATCAATTCATTAGCCCCATCAGCCACACCAAATAATCCTCAAGCAATTGCCGTGAGAGCCAATATTGTAGATTTAGCCCAAGTGAAGGCGCTCTTTGACTAGGCCTAAGCAGCCTTCAGAGCCCCAATCCACATCTTGGTGTATTTTGCTAGGGTGCTCGATGACAAGTACCCAACATTGGCCAACACATTAGAAGAGGACTGGGATAAGACCTTCACCGTCAATGCCAAGGGTAGCTTCCGTTGCTACAGGGAGGCTGCCAATCGCTTGAAATGAGGTGGTCGAGGGAGGATCATCTATCTCTCTACATCTGTGATTGGAAGTCTCAAGCCTGGGTACCCTGCCTATGCAGCGTCTAAGGTGGTGGTGGAGACCATGATCAAGATCTTGGCGTGCGCACGCGCACGAGAGAGAGAGAGAGAGAGAGAGAGAGAGAGAGAGAGAGAGAGAGAGAGAGAGAGAACCAAAGGCAGAGAGGGGTTTTCTTTGACCTTCTTGGTCGGGAGAGAAGAGAGAGGATCCAGGGAGAAGAGGGGTTTTCTTTCTTTTTCTTCATCAGGGGAGAAGAGAGAGGAGAGAGAGAGAGCGGAGAGGGTTTTCTGGTTTTTGGCTTTGGCTTTTTGATACAAACGGTTTTTAGTTTTCAAAACTCTGCAAGGTGGTTTTGGCTTTTTGAAATCGAATAGCCCACATCCATCCCAAAAATGATGAACGACTGGATCACTCGGTTGCTCCCAGGCAACCAAGCAACTAAGTGTTTATATATATATATATGTGTGTATATATATATATATAGAAAAAGTCAAATAACAACAAGAAATCCACATTCAATCTTAGTGTGTGTGGCCCACGTGATCTTCCAAGCTTTGCCCACAAAAAGTGCGGTGCCGATCTCCTTCAAGTGTCACATTGGGTATAAGGTGGGAGAGCAGTCGCAATACTCAAAAAGAGTTCCCAAGGAAAAAACAAAACTGACTAAACATTTAAAAGGAAAGTGGGCCACCTCCATCACTACCACCTCCACTTTTGATCCTTGTACTTGCAAAGGAGACACTATTGTTTCAAGTTCATTTGTCCCCACGATCCCAAAACACGTCTTTATCTTTCCAACTCCTGTCTTTCCCATCTCTCAATCAATTATATACAATTATTTTTTAAACCAATAAAATTAAATAAAAAATTCGATTAATTAAATCCAAAATGAATTCAATTAAATCTTAATTCTTTTGGCTAATCACTTCCAACCTTTGTTCAATGTCTAATTTAAGCTCATCTACCCTTCAATAGTTTCAAAGATCGGAGGTAAAGGTCTGTACAGCTGCCCCTCACCCGCTTTTCGGACATGGATCAACATGCATGGCGCCCAAGTGTGACACATCCACGTATTGAGTCGGACTACCAGCTGTCCAATAATTGAAACATTGGGGCCCATCCAATGAACCGATTGGTCTATTTTTAAAATTTTTAGGCAAAATTCACAAGGGATCCAAAAGTCTTAACGGCATGGATTTCGAGTACAAGCGCATGATAATTCGGCACTAGCCAAAAAGTTTACATGGACGGTCCAAATTCTGGCACTATTTGCGAAAATGAAGACTCAATTCGAGGGCGGTGGTGACGGAAAAACCGTAGGGCCCAATGTTTTGTCCGCGCGGAGCGGCTTTTGGTGGGGCGGCGGTACAAAATAGTGGTGCTTCACAATGTGAATAGAAAAAGAAATGGACGCGGGGTTAAAGATTGTGGGTGCAAATGTTAGAAATCCGCGTGTACGAAAAATCGCAACATGACTAATTTTCACGGGATAAGCTGAGTCCGTTGTCTTGCTCTTCTTTAAGGGGGCAAAGCCATGATTTACACGTAGGTTGGGCCGGGGGGGTCGAATCTTTTACTCTACAGCCAAGCCCAGCACAACACGTGGCGTGCCTAGGCAGTTGCAGTAGAAAATAGGCCAATCCAAGGCCAACCCACTACTCATTGATGCTGTATTTGGAATCCAGTCTTCAAACGCGTAGAAGATCCTAGCCGTTCATCAGGATGGCCCAGATTTGATTTTGCTTCTTATCTCAGCTTGGCCATAGATTATCAAATGAAAATTTAGCCAATGAACGCATCATTGAGCATGCAGATTTAGTGCCCTGGCACGCGACCTGCTTGATCGACGGCGTAGATCTTGTGATCTTGAAAGACGATGGCGTGCACTGGCCGAGGCAATGCACTTGCCCAACTCAGTCCGCGTGAGGGAGAAATGTGGGAGATGTGTCAAGACCTGGGCCTCATCATTGACGGGCCCAACGGCGGGCACGTTCAACGGTAGAGGTATGTAATGTTGTCATCGAGGACGGTGGACGTGCGCCCACTGGCATCGGAGATAAGATTCGTGTGAATGACTTTGAACTGGTTTCCATCAGGACAATGATCAGTGGACAGCATAAATGGGCTACATGGGTGGGCCCAGTTTGGAGATTGAACACACGTGGTTGGCACGTGACATACACATTTCAGTAGTCCCCACAGTGTCAAATCCGGGTCTTGAATGGGAGAGAAGAATCAGAGCAACGGGAGGAAGTGGCTCAATAAATCAGGTTGTCTGGACCTATTTTGGTGAAGCGGTGGAGGGAAGAATGGCAGAGAGATTCTCCAAGTGGAAGAAAGTGGTGAAGCAGCAGAGGGGGAAGTGCTACATCATGAAAGTGTGCATTTCCATGCTCATTTGCTGGCACAAATACGCCTAAAAAGGCAGCAAAAGAAGCTAGCTAGCCTCTGCCCTTTTTATCTTCGCTGGTGAACCTCGAAAGCTCCTTTGTCTTTGCTTCTTTCTCATTAACCTGCTCTCGTAGGAACATGTACCATCTGCAGTTCTCGTCTAGGTATTTGGTCCAAAAAACCATACGGGTTGCACCCCAAAACCTGCAATAGTTCGACAGGCCAATGCACTGATCAGATTCAATCATACTAAATGCTCTAATTTGGAATTTAGGATCATTTATTTATATTGTAAACTTCTTTTCTCATGGGTTTTATGGGTATGGTGTTTAATGCTCGAACCTGAAAATATGCTATCTGTTTAGCATAGAATCTGACAGGAAAAGTTGGCTTTTGGGGAGATGCCTCACTTCCTTGGGTGAAAAGCCACCTGCAATGGAGGAGGATGAGAACCATTTTCTGACAGAATGGCTCTGACATCTTTCCTCCATTGAGCTAACATGGTCATGTGATCAATGCATTTTTAGTTATCCGCAGACCATCAACTTTGGCCTTGGATGTGGGGGCATCTTCTAATGATTCAAACAGTTCACTTTATGTAGCAAAACTTGCATGGGAGATCATAAAATCGTATGCTCATTTGAATTTTTTGAGCCTGACCTGACTTCCACTCTTTTCAGTGGAAGCTAGATGTCGACTACTTCATAAATGAAGTTTGAGATGTGTTTACTTCAACTTTTGAATGATTCAGACCTTCACACATCAAGGCCAGACATATAAAAGAATAGTACACTGGGTAAGGTCCAGGCATGCAGCTTATCAATACACACTTCAAACTCCCAAGAGATATAAGGGCAAACCTAGTTAACACGTGAGAAGATGTTTAGCTGCACTCTCATAGAGATGCTAAATCGATCAGAAAAAATTTAATAGATTCACACAACAGAAGATGTATTTTAAGAGTTTTTTTTTTTTTTGAAATAATGGTTTACTCAGTTTTTTAATTGAAATGATTTTTGAAATTGTAGTTAAATGTATAAATATATTCATGATAGTTAGCTTCGATCGACTTATAATGGGATGATAAGGGTCAAAAGGAAAAGGCTGAATAACAGTCCATCCGTTTCGGTATAAACGAAAGCATTTAATCAAAGCCATTTTATAAAATTATGTTCATGATGATTCTGCATCCTGTGCATCAATCTACCAAGAACTATTCATAACTGATACGGAGAAGCAAACCGCAATTTAATTTTCAAAATATAGCTTATCTTCTTAAAGCCAGACCTCTTCTGGCCTAATTCTATTTTCAGTTGAGATCTAGAGAGAGAGCACATGACAAGCAAAGCGGTTAGTCATGTGTTGCCTTGGCGGTAATAAGAACCTAAATGAGATCCTCAAGTCCCTATCGGATATGATAGCTCATGCTTATCTTTGGGCGTATTTCAAACCATGAAGGCAGTCGAGATGGGAAGACTAACAATTGTTTTCTACACAGAATTCCATCTCTTCAATTTTTGCTACCCCACAACATAAATATCTGTGGAGCATCACTGAAAAAATACCCTGCCCGATCTAATCTCAAAGCCACGGTCACGCCGGACATGTTTGCCCCGCAAAAGTTCGCAAGAGGTTGTGTCAACGGGAAATTATCATATATCTATTGCCCCTCAATCTTGATCATATATATAGAGTTGAATAATCCCATCAAAGAAATTAATGCCGTCCACGTGCATGTATATATCATGATCACCGGAAGAATCCAAGTCCGTTGGGTGCATCTATGGTCACTGCCGAATCTCTTTTTCTCGAAATAAGAATATCTACTTTATTTGCAGTTGGGGTTTTTGCGATGATAAAACTAATCCCTTTATGGTGGATTTTCAGGTCGGTTTATTCCTGAGCTGTAGCTGGGCTGATTTTCTACTTTAGAATTGGACGTGCTTGTAGGTTAACAATGATAGTCAATACCTTGTGCCATGTCATTATCCAAGGAAGCTCACATGGAGGATACCCTCCACAACATAGTGAAACGCATGAACCCAGTCCATACTTTTTTGTGGGCCCTAGTGGCACCCTCACACCTTAATGTAACTTACATATGTCATATACATGCTAGTAGACCTAAGCTACTTATATATTATGCAAGTTTGAATTCATATGTAATGTCAAGGTTTTAATAAAAATGAAAGTGCGTTTAAGTTTCTGGGTTATTTTATTTGTACAGGTGTCTTTGAATTTTGGTGAAACTGCATTTCACAATATATAACTTTATTTTTTGCAAGCATTCTAACAAGGTCAATGTTTTCAAAACCGAACTGGACCGGCTGGTCGAACTAGTTCAACCGTGAACCGGTCAATTAACTAGTTTGATCAAGCCCGATTCATGGTTCGATAATCAAAAGTTTTTTATTTAAAATTATTAGTAAAATAAAAGAATGAATTAAAATAGAATATTATTATACAAACGATAGACATATGTAGATTAAGATCTATGGTTTAGATTTTACAAAAATATGTTATATTATTTTTAATTTTTTTTAAAAAGACCAATTTAACTAGTTGAGTTAGTCGGTTGAATCGGCCGATTGGACCGTGAACTAGACATCTGACCGATTTAATCACAAATCCAGTTTTATAACATTGAGCAGGGTTTCACCTGCCTTGCATGTGTGCCTCTAACATTACAATCTATCAGGAGAGCATTGATGAATAAATAAATGATGTTAAAAATGAAATAAATTTATTAAAATGATCACAAAAATAGAAAATCAAACTTATGTCAAAATGCTCTTTTTCAACCTCAAAATGATTTTCAATGTGAAATGATAATAGATATAAAATAAGAATATTGTAGATTTAGCATATATAGCTCTCCTTTTATTTCTAAATTCTATGAAAATGTGAAGTTTGATTTTTGGGTTATTGAGGATACTCTAGCAAGCTCACCTCATTTTTAATATCATTTATTTGTTTAACAATGCTCTCTTGGTGAATTGTATTATCAAGGGGCACATGTGCAAGATGAGTAAAACTTTGGCGGCATGTTTATAAAGAGCAAAATTATATAGTGTCTAGTGTAATTTCATAAAAACTTAGAGGCACCTATACAAGTAACCTTTTAAATTTCCTTTAGCCATTTGGAGTCTCATTAGTACATAACCAATGCAAAATTTAGACAACATGTACATTATACTAAATTTATATTGCTATTTCGCTTGCACATTCTGAAGGTACAACTTGGATTTATTCTAGAACATACACATAAAATAGGAATCCTCTTTGTGTGCCCTTTCCCTCATAGCTTATAAGGCTTTTATTTCCCTTGGCAACAAGGTTTAACTAGAAGTCATCTATAGCCCCTTGACTTAGAAACCTAAATTTTCCAAAGCTTAACTAGATGGAATTCTAACATGTTGATCATGTTTATTTATCAGAGTCCTGGCTTTCTGAATTTAGCTTTTCGTGCCCCGAGCTTAGATCATCCTCAGTCGCCTGACAATCCGTTTAAATGTGGTATTATCCAAGCTAGATGACTCATTTATCCAAGACTTCGGAAAGTCTTGGAAACTTGATACAGCAGGTTGCAGCAATGTCGCAGTCAACCAAACTCAAGCTACTAGCAGTATGGTACAACCAACCAATCATAATCTGCTAGTTGTGAGAATCTAAAGAAGGATTTCTTTTTAAATAAAGAAATCAAAAAATGTGGTAAAAAGAGAGGAATAATGTCATGTGATATGGGTAATAATTTCAAATAAAGTAAATAAAGTTAAAATAAATAAAATTTTGGAAAGAAAAGTTGAAAAATAATTAAATATAAGTAATAATAAGAGAAATTAGATTTATTAGCAATTAAAATATTTTATTATATTAAATGAGATGGTTTTTCTAACCTTTCACAAGTAATCAACCCCACAGAAAAGTTTATTCTACAAGTAAGTGTAGTATAATAAATACTACAAATTCATCTACAATTTCATGAATAATTACTATGACATGCCATTACATTTCATTTACATATCATGTAAGATCTTTTAATATACAATTATATATACAATCTTTGAATCAAATATAATTATATTTACATTAAGGGATTCCAATCCCCATTTCATCTTACCATATCTAACCATCTCCAAATCTTGTTCATCTATCTCAATCCTCAGTTGGGATTCTTTACCTGACCTGCCA
Organism: Pouteria campechiana; assembly: GCA_036873735.1. Taxonomy (NCBI): domain Eukaryota; kingdom Viridiplantae; phylum Streptophyta; class Magnoliopsida; order Ericales; family Sapotaceae; genus Pouteria; species Pouteria campechiana. The sequence goes on from JAYJMB010009787.1 coordinate 37,210, forward strand.
GCTAAAAATTTAACATAAGAAGGCATGAATCTGGATAACACAATAAGTAAGCATAGATAAAATAAAATAATAATTAATCATAACAACATGTTCTAACCCAAAACATATATCAAATACTCATCTCGTCCTGAGATGAACAATACAAATAACTGTATTATGAGGCTCAAATCCTACAACATATTATCATCTCGTCCTGAGATGAACAATACAAATAACTGTATTATGAGGCTCAAATCCTCATCCTTTCCATGCACACTCTATGCCTTTCCGGCGTATAATATCATAAAGTGTCATTCTAGCACTTCATATCACATCTGAGCCACTTTGGCTCATCATACCATAATACATGCCATACAGGTGTCTCATATCACCATACATGCAATGCAAGCACCACATATTCAACTATGTCATATAGGCATAATATTACAATTGTGTCTTCAATGCACATTACATCATTATACATATCTATACTAGTATGGAATGCTTTCCATTCCATTTATACATAAAGTTATATGATATATCATGCCACTTACATGAGATATCACTTATCTCAACTTTATCACCCATTAATAATATCACAATAGGGAATTATACTTTTCCTATTAATTTGTACAATGAAAACACATCAATATAACATACTATCAAATCTTAACATGGGATATACTCATTCCATCTATTCTTTTCATTACATACTAGGATATTTTCTATCCCTTTCATATAGACATTCAAATACAAGAATAAGCATATTGTGGGATACTCTTTATCTTCATTACTTATATGTTCATATCACATGCAAAATATCATATATTTCAATTCCAAGGGATACTTACTATCCCTAACATTCATACATTCACCAAAAATTCATAAACATTAGTTCTTAACCAAACATGGTATAACTACTGTTCCTCATCCAAAACATATATGCTCAGAATTAATCATGGTATATATTCTATATCCCCATTCATGCATTCAATGAACAGAGAAAGCAGCCTACTTATCTTAGGCCTTTAGCTCTAAACCACTTTTCTCCAACTATGTCTTTTCATCCTTCTCAAATTATTCTGTATAGGGCAACAAGATCACTCATAATCATATATCTCATACATCACATCATGTTAATACTTCTTTCATAGTCAATCTCAGGCTATACTTATCAAACATATGATAAATACTATTTAAACTAGGGTTTCTTCATAATTAACACCAGAACCCTGATTGTTTGACATATTTATCTTGTATCTTACATGATTAACATTCAAATAACATATAACAACTCAATTAAGACTTTAATTTAATCAATTCATGGTTTACACAGCCCATTCACAAGAATCCTCTTTAAACCCTAACTAGGGCATAGACCACAACTCGATTTCACTAGTTCAATTCAATCCATACTTGCCTTAAACTATCATAATCATGCATTTAATCATTTAACCCGTGATAATTTTAACAAAAATCACAAAATTCCTAAATTTTACTATTCATCAAAACCTTAACTTAGCAATTTTCATAATTTCTCATATCAAATCATTATAATCATTGTATTAAATCATTCTTCCATGAATTTATAACCATATAGATCAATTTCATTCCAAAAATTCACCATTTTCCATAACCCTAAAAATAAAAAATCTAAGATTCGGTCAAAAAATCGGGCTTACCTTCACTTACAAGCGTAATCATCCTCCCCATATGAAGGATCAAGCTCCTAGTTCCATACTGCACCTTCCATTTTGTGAAAATCTAACATTTCTTCCATTTTCTACGGTTTGAATGGGTGAAAATTTGATTTAAATAAAAGATCGCAAGTTTATTTAGCTAGGCAAGATGATTTTCTAGCTAGAATAGATAGAAATGGGGATAAATGGGGTTAGGACATGAAAGGGGGAAGAAACGGAACAGATCAGAAAAAATCGGACGAAAACAAAGTCGGCTTTCTCGCATTTAACGCTGACTCATGCTGTAGCGTCAAATCCATGCCTCGGTGTGGAAAAATCTGCCCACTCCACCGTCTCTCTCATAGTTCGACGCCACGGTGTGGAACTTGCTGCCCCATTTTTGCCCATTTTTCTCAATTTTTTATACATTTTCCTTTCCTCTTTTATTTTTTATTATTTTTTCACATAATAATGACATAATTTTTACATTTTACACCCTCGAATAATCAAAAATCAAATCAAATTTTCAATTACATCTACTTACAATTTGCACCATCAGAATTATCCTTGCATTAATTCCTTCCAAACCAAATTTCTTTATTAATCAACATATAATTATCAAAATTTAACACCACAGGTGTTACACTTATTTAATTCAATTTTTTTTAAAATATGCATGTATTAAAATAAGAGAGCAATATGATATTGATATTATTTTTTTACTTGCACCCTATGAACTTGTTTAAAATTTTTAATAAGTTGTCTAAAGCCTTGACTCAATCAAACTATATTTTAACTGAATTTTCAATCTTTTCAACTGAATTTTCTTTTTTTTAAAAGTCACAATTCAGCTCTAAACAAAATTGAATTTCACTGCTCAATTTGGATTGAAACCAACCAAAATTGCACCCATGGTCAAAGTGTAGAACAAAATAAAATAAAAATAATGGCTGCATTTGGTACCCAGATGGAAGCCTTGCTATGAATAATTATGCTGTGAGAGGGCTAGAGGAAATCATTGGAATAATGCTGATAGGCCTTTGTTTTTTATGCTACTCCATTATAGGTGGTTGGCACTTTGCCCCATAATCGTACCCACTAATCCGCATGAATTCTTCATGAGCGCGGCCCTTTTTTTACTGCTTTCTCTAGGGCAAGAGGTGACAGGTGGGTTGCACTTTGCAACATAGATTTTAATTATTTTGAATTAGTCATGATATTATTGGCAGCCCTAGTGACCCTACTAATTTAAATGTTATGGATTAAACATTCTGAATTAGCCATGCAAACAATACTAAGGGTACAACTTGGTTTCGTTAGTGTTAAGTCGTGTTAAGTCAATGTGGGTCCTACCTTTACCTTATTTCTAAATATCTTATCTTATCATATTTTTAGGTTGGTTCGATTCTAGGTTTATCCTGCCTTATTTCTTAGCTGGTTTAAAATAAATTAATTCAAAGTTTGGTTCTAATATGTTAGAAAATAAATCATCTGGAAAAATATATTAGAATAAAGATAAATATATATTTTATGCAACTTAAACCTGGGAACAACATATGAACATAAGGCTTTTTCAATTGAATTTTTCAAACATACCTAATAGACAGAGAATTAGAGCCGAGTACGAGAGTTAGGTACTTGGGCGTTGAACATCAATTAGGAATATAAAACTGAGAAATAGACTTAACATTTAAGATTGGTTCAGATTCTTTATTTTTAGAAATTCTAAGCGGATCAAGTGGATTCCAATATTCTACCTGAATTTTGAATTTGAACCATTTATAAATGGCGTATTTATAAATACTCCTTCTATTTGTAATTATAGGTATACATGTTTTTAAAATATCAGAAAATATATTTATAAATTTGGAAAAAATGCAACTGTCCCAAATCCGTTAATGACTGTTAAGACGAGTAATTATTTTACGAATTATGAAAAATATTAATTTATATTTTAGACCTCATGATGGTCACTAATGGAATTGGCCTCATGATGGTCACTAATGGAATTGGTATAATTATAAATTTTTTAATAGATTTATAGTTATATTCACAGATATTTAAAAGACAAATATTTTCAATTACATACGAAAAATATAAGTGCATCTATAAGTGCCTTTTAGTCTTTATACCAATACTAGATTCACAGTTATTCATAATACCACACAAGCGAAGGCTTCTCTTGTACTCGGATTTGCAGCGCCAGGTAAAATGTATAACAGAAATCTTAGTGTCTTTGATTATAAATAATTAAAATGCTGTGATTAAAAGTCAATTAAAATTGATTAAAATTATTCTAAAAATGGTGCGCCCTTGCTCAAGTGAAAATTTTGCCCTTGTTGACTACAAAATCTCTGGCCAACTTGTATGTATCTTATTGTCCTCTGACAATTGAAGTCAAGCAAGAGAAGATTTCTACCACATTTTTGTCCTAATTAAACCCTCCAAACTCATGACGCAACCGTGACAAAGGTCCACTTGCAATCAATCATGCATCACATGACATGTCTGAGCTATCCAAATTATCCCATTGCAACCCACGTGATGAATGGCACGGATTTCTGAAATAATTGGACCAAGATCTATTTTCAAAATCTTGCCTGCAGGATTTTATTTTAATTTATTTTAAAACCTAATACACTGGCAGCCAACGATGGGGGCGCAACCGAATTGGGTTGAAATTAACCTTAACTCTCATCTATTTAAAACATCTTCGACTCTAATCCAAGCTAACCCAGTGTTTAAAAATGTAATCTTAACGCAATCCCACTTCTGAAATTCAAAGTTTGTAAAGCAGGCTAACATTTTAGGTTAGAGATGGATTGAGAATGACATAAAATTGAAGAAAACGATTTCGAAATCTGCATAAAGTCTTATCAACCAACACCAATAATCATAAATGGTATAAAATAATTTTTTTAAATGAATATAATTAAAATAGAAAATGCTTTGCAAGAATAAAAACACCTTGCACTCTTCTATGCCTAAGTAAATTTTAAAAATATTAAAGCCATTAACCCAAACCAAGTTGCCCCTAGGGCCCAACGATTAACCAACAGAAATCCAACTTTCCTTTTAGAAATCAAAGAATTTTGATTTCAAACCTGCCGTTTTATACGTATATGTGATTGCATGTTGGGCTGCATGCATCCACGCATGAATGTAGGGGAGGAAGGAGACAGAGGTGGGCAGATTGTGGGAAGCTGAGGGGTGTGATTGCAACAGAGCTGGTTGGCGTGGAGGCAAACCAGCAGTAGGTCGCCCTTGTCATCTTATCTAAATAATCTGATGCAACTGCTGCTGGTCCACAACCACATATTGCTGGTATCCACATCTTCCAACCCTCTATATAAACCCACCCATTTCCTGCCACTCTTCAAATCCCTCATTTCCACAATATCTTTGATCCAAAAACACACAGCCTCCCAAACCATGTTCTCAGTTTCCTGAGATGCGGTTATCTCAAATTAAGGAGCTCAAAGTACTCAAGGCACGTGCTGGAAACGAGGGCAAGACTGTATATCTTGTGGGGATGTGTGGTCATCCTTCTCAGTTGGCACGAGTGAAGATGGGGGCGCACGTGCGAAGGTTCGATGGAGGGGGTGGAGATTATGATCTTGGCACGGGTTGGCCTGGATCAATCTAAATTCTCATTTTGCTTGGAGGCTTGCTGGAAATCGAGGGTGGGGATTGATTGTATCATTTTTGGGAATTTCTTTTTTGTTTTTTTTTTCTTTTTTTTGATGGTGATTGGTTCACTTGTAAAAATGTGCATGATAACGATGATAATTACATCATTTTATGGGTGAAATTATGCAGTTAATGTTGATATTTATAAATATTTTTTTCATATTCTATGATTTCTAACACGGGACAATTGAAAGTGTCTTTCGAGTGTAAATCTAGACCATTTGAATAATCAATTACATGGATCAACAGCATGCAGTTTCATGATCCAATTGTTCAAGCTTAAATGCTTCAACCAAAATGGATGGTTGCTTAATGCTAAGAGATGGCAGGGAAGCGATGTGGATTTGATCTATGAACAAATGATATCCAGGGCTCGACCTCAATGATGTGCATGCAGCAACATTTAAACGAGCAAAATGTTATAAGTTGTGGGAATTTGCATATTGCATCCCTACCCCCCATCCCACTTTTAATTCCCAATAAATAGAGAGTGGGCATTTCTTCATCATGCCAACTTGGTAAGAATTATAATTTTTTATTTTCTTTTTTAAAGCCAAATAACTTTTTAGAGATAAGTCATTCTGAAATTGAGCATTTGCTACTGTTAATTTACATTCAAACTTCAAAATTTATAATTTATTTAATGATAATTTTTCTATATATCCATGGATTTTTTTAATATAAGGGCATTTGTAGATTAACCTGCATTTTTTATTTATAATTATAGATTTGCTAACATTTTAAAAATATATTTGTATTTTATCAAAATAATTATAAAAACACTAAATTAAGTCATCACATTCAATTCCGTCATGATGTTGAGAAATATCTACCACTCAGCAAGTTTCTAATTTTTAAATTTCTAACAATGTTCATGAAATAGAAATAAATATATGTAAAAAAATAACAATGGGAAAAAGAAATAAAGAAAAGAAAAGTAAAAGGGAGACCAGTAATAAAAAAAACTTTATTTATTTATTTTTTACATTTCTCACCTACTTTCTATCCACAGTATAAATTGAGGTCTAATGAGGAGGGTTTATGGTTCACTTAAGGAGCTACACAGCTCTATTATAGTGGTGCTGTGGGCAACTAATTTCATCCATTTTGGCCATCAAAACTGTACATTCGTAAATTGTTATGATTTAGGGGTTACACCATCACCATCAAGAAGCGAATTAAGTAGGTTTCCCACAAGTTAGCATGCCAACGATTCAAGCATATGTGGCTTTTTGCTGCGCCATGCCAATAAGAAAGCAACGTACCATCGGAGATTTTCTTGGAAGTCTGGAAAGCCCACTATAGTATCATCTATCCTGGTTTCAATAAAATGTGCTGCATGAATTGTTCAATGCTCGATCGAGCTCTATCCCGTATATTAATGTCCTATTTAAAGAGACTTTCTATATGAGCACACATAAAGGAAAATAGAGGAAAAATTATAGTAAGGGAAGAACAGTAGAGAAAACGAGACTCCCCTCTATTTCAAGTTATATATATTTATACATCAAGGTAGTTGCTACCCCTAAGTTATCCACATACAAAGTCAAGGGCTATTATTATCTTCGTAGGGTTTAGTTAAATATGGATCGTTTCAACTGTTGACCTATTTACATCTTCAATATGTAGATATTGAGTCGTACGTATGTTGTAGACATTAGGAGTATATATTATAATCAGATAGTTGCTAGAGACTTTTCATACTTGCCTCTTTTTTAAGATAGCACTCCAGTGCAGTGTTTGTAGTTAGGTTTGGAAGATCTTCTTGAAAAACTTACCTGAAAGAAGTTTTGAGACTTCTGTCCTTATCATCATTATAAAGAAACCACTTATAAGAAAAATATGTTCCCATAGCCAGCGCCAAATATTTGTATCCTATTTGGGGAGACTTTCTAGATTAATAACACTAAAAGAAAATAGAGAAAATATAGTGAGAGAAGAATAATAGAAAAAAATGACAATTGTAAAAGATCTAAAATATTAGTTGCCACCTCTCTACTTTAGGCTATCATACATTTATACATCAAGTTAATTGTTATCCCCAAGGGATCAATATACTAAATCAAGGACCGGGGGATATACCATATGATCATGTAAGTAACTAAACAATCATTCATCCAACCATCTCGCATTCGATTATGCAGTTGATTTTGCACCATCTTTACTAGGGAAAATTCCCTTTCCATAATTGCAATAGCAATAGGTAAAATCAATGATAATTTCATGAGCAAATAAACCAATGGATAAATGAGATCCCTCTTTGTATCAACTAGCTTCCCAGCAAGACCGTGAATCCCTTGCAAATTTACAAAATCATTGCTTGCACGCACAAGTGTAAATTGGGTCGGGTCATCCCAACCCTATCCTTATTTATAAAAATCTTACCCAACCCTACATATATGGCGGGTTGGGTTGGCCTAGAATTATGCATTTTCATTTTTCAACTAAAAAGAAATAAATTAAGAAAAATGAAGTTCCATAGTTCAATTAAAAAGAATAACAAAGACGACTCTTCACAAATCTAAGTTCAATACCAGCATTGAAAATCCAAAATATTGCTCAAAACTTGTGGAAAGGCTGTATTTAAAGGCACATCAAGTCACAAATCTTGTTCAAAACTATTGTCTATGAACTATAGAGAATTTATAAAACCCCTATCTGGTGGAAAGACAAATAGGCTTCTTGGACCGAATGAAGAACTATCATTGCCTATGTTCATATTGCCTCCTTTTGTATCCACCTTACTGTGATTTAGCTAAAATAATTTTATAGCAAAAAGATTTATACTACTGCTTTTATGGATTCTTTTGGGGATTCTCAATGCTCCATTTGCTTTTGAATATCATCAATGTAAGAATGATGCTGGAAAGCAGAGTTTATTTGATGGATACAAGCTATACAAATACAACAATGGTTATCTCTGGTCATGTGCCCTTTGGAAGAGCTTCTAAGACAACCAGAAGAACAAAGAAAATACAGAGGAATTTGCTATGAGGTTTTTTTGAAATTTGAATTTTAATTATGTATTTATAGACCATCTTTTTGAACTATTACTACAATGGCTAGAATGTTTGCTACAATAGCTTGAACTGTTGCTATGATGACTGCAATTGACCATGTGGGCAGCTGTCATCCACACCTATGGATGGTGGCACACATTGTTAAGTTGAGTTCACACTGTGATCAGACTTCCATCTACTCAATAGGGCATACCGTCTCACTGGCAACTATAAGCAGCCCTCGGATCTAGTTAGCCAAGGCATGTTACCCTCGAGACCCCAAATCAGGGTTGCCGCATGGGATTTCACTGAGTTAGGGCACTGCCCAAGAACCCCTATATAATTCTTTGTCTTCGATACCATTGATGATCTAATGATCTCATTCAATGTTCGGGATCACAAGTCTACCAATGTTTTGAATTGGATTCACGATGTTAGGGAGCGTGGACATTGGTCATATATCAACAATCAAATAATAGAAGTCAAATCTAAAAAATAACTAAGAAGATGGTGTTAATGTCCTTAAGGGAGATGGGCGAATTAGTGGCAGCAACTTCTTTTATCGAAAACAAGTATAGTGTATTTGGGATTTTGGGGGAGACATTTTTACTGTTTATTAGTAGAGTGAGTTGGGTTGGTTTTTTACCTATTAATCTATCCTACCCATCTCAACCAAAAGGTTAGTTCAAACTTGGTACCAAATAGGGTCGGGTGACATGCAAATTTGGGTAGACCCGTCCTAATTTGCATCCCTACTTGCATGCATACCAATCTTATAAGTTTCAAGTTGGGTATCAAGTGCCATGAGACCAACAGCAAAAAACTCAAATGGATAGAACAACAAAGTGAATCATTTTTTTTCTTGTTAAATCAGAAAAAGTATATCTAGATCTAGACACTATACAAAGAAGCCATTTAGTCGTTGCTTCCATGAATAGATCATTAAGCTATTAAAGTTGCATATCTATGATATTGTAAAATAAGTCTACCCAATAGTGGTGTAAATTTGTAACCAAGATTTATGTCTTAACCTTCCCTTGAATGCATATACCTTATCCATATTAAGAATTTCAATATCAAACTTGTTGCAAAATAAAGAAACTTCTTTCAATACCCTTTTCCATTCATTATCTCCCATCAATTATAATCACTCCATAGAAATTTTAATTTGTGTGATATCTTGATGTTTCTTTTGCAATACTAGTGATAGTTCATTTGAGATTCTCAATTTATTTTTCGCAAATGCAAAGTAAATGCAAAATTAAATGCTTGCATGGAAACCAAAATACCACTAGCATTAGTTCATTATTCTAGAATTAAATTATCCTCCATGGTAAATTCAAGAACATTAAGCACAAAGGAAAACATAACAATTAATTTTATTAGTGTACCATAATGCAAACCTCAACATGTATGGCCTGGCTGTTTGAGATTGGTTTCCTTATTCAAGCTTCTTCCACTAAAAATTTCTCCACTTTCTAATGGTTATTTAACTTTAGCAGTCTTCTTCTCTTGAAGTTTGTCATGACATTTACATGAGCCTCTAATAACATTCAATAAAATAGTAATTATATTGAAAAGCAAATCAATTTGAACATGAGTCTTTGCAATAGCAACCAGTGTAAGTTGGAGTTTGTGAGCAAAATAATGCCTACAAAAAGAAAATGGATTTTTTTCAAAATTAAACATTTGAGACTACTAAATTTACCTCACATTTTGCCTACACCATCATAGCCTTGTCTATGTATCCTGGATATACTCAATCCATATTTAGAAAATAATGATTCTATTACCACCTTAATTGATGAAGCAGAAGTATTATCAACATGCACAATTCCAAAAAAATGCTCAATAATAATTTTTTTATTAACATACCATAAAACCATAATTATTTACTTGTTATTAGACATAACCAAGTAACTCATTAACTATAATAGCAAATAATTCATCTCCAAGTTTTTTAATTATTGTATCAGTGGTATCGGTTGTACCATGATACATAATATCTTTTCTAAATATAAAGTATTAGGGAACTTTAACATGGGATATTCATTATCCAGCTGGCGCCATGCCACGTCAGATTCTCATTCTAATGGAAAACTTCCTCTACTTGCGTTGTGACCCCACAAGCATCAAGAACCATTCCTTACAAAGGAATCCTAGCATAACTAGGGGTGTATATTTCTCTCAAGAATCCTCATACTACCTACATATTGGCTACTTACATTTCTCGGTTATTCATATACCATGCTCAAGTATAAAGTATGCACCCCCCAGAACACAAGAAAATAAAATCTTGCTATTAACATATATCCTCTTAAAGAGTCTCATTTACTAACTTGAGCATAGGAGTGTTTATGCTAGGAACACCCCATCACCCTTTGATGATTTTTTAGTTTTTCAGGGCTCTTTGCAGGACTCTTAGAATCTACAACCTTCATCAATTTGGGGACAACCCAAACATTGGCATTGTCTATGGGAACACTTCAACAAGTCAAAAGATATCAAATGGAATTCAAGGCAACATGAACTCTCCCTCATACCCTGTTGCAGTGAATAACGCATCATCCGTATCAAACCAGAATGACGACGTAACAACAAGTGGAGATTTGTTAGATCACTTAAGCTAGACAAATCAATAGATGATACAACAAATGATGTAATAACTCATGCAACAACAGAATGAATTCTTAAACAAAATTCTAGCAAGGAATAACATGCGAGGATCCCCCATCAACTTTTCCATGAACAACCGGATTCGGTTATCTACAAATCTAGTAACCATGTGGGAACCAACTCATAGGCCTCATAAAGACTCCAAAAATAGTAGCATATCAAAAAATAATCTACCACCCTAATGGGCCCACTAACACCATTTGTGAGTCAGCCCAAAGGCAAGGCATCCAAACTCAACAAAAGGAGGCACCATCTCACTAGGAGATAAGAAGGATCCTCAAAGACAACATCGGCGGATATGATAAGCGGATTCGTCATTGGCATGTAGAAAGAGGGAACATGATAAGGCGATCCCCCTTCATTCAGGAAATATTAGAAGTGTTGGTCCCGTAGATTTGGCTAAAACCCAAGAAAGGAAGGGTGAATTGGGTACCTAAAAATTGTTGATCAATCCCCTTTAGGATTAATCGTCCCTCTAACAATCAATCAGTCAATCAATGAATGCTCGAATAAATAAGATACAATGATTTTTATAGTGGTTCGAGTAAACACTCTACTCTATTCTTCCGAGAACACTTTTCTCTTAGTGTCTTGGGTTCCACTATTCCCAATAGCAGAAATACAATAGTACTCTTAGCACTCTTTTGGATTCCAGCTCTAGGGTGTATAAACACAGTGCTCTCAGCACTCTTCTAGATTCCATCTCTAAAGGGCATGAACACAGTGCTCCCAACTCTCTTCTAGATTCTAACTCTATGAGGCATATTCACAACGCTCCCAACACTCTTCTAGATTTTAGTTCTAGGGGGCATGAATAAATAGCTCTTGTCTACAATTAGATAGTCACAACTCTTCTTGAGTCCAGTCTCAACTACTAGCTCAAGGAATTCACAAAGAATGGATATCAGAAGCTGAAGCATGGATATTTCTCAGTAAACACAAGGAAAGGTTTCTGAAAATTGAATGCAGAAGTAAATGATCTTCTTAAAAGGTAGTTGAGAGCCTTCAAAGAAAGTTGATGAAGGTTTAAATGTAAGGCTCTTGACTTTTGAAAAATAGCAAAAAGTTTTGCTCAGTTCAGTAAATGCTCTCAAGAGGATTTTTATATATTTTCTTGATACTTGGTTGCTTCCTCCTACTCCAATGATGCTTCATTTATAGCTGCTTTGAATTCTAGTCATTGGTGGTAAGTGAGCTCCATTAATAATATAAGACTGTTCTGATTAGTGTATTTAAATTCTTTGACTTCTACTTAATCCTCTTATGTTGAAATGGTTATAGCGCCGACCTTGGAGAAGATTATTTTCAGTTTCTTAATAAGCTTTGATTGAGGTATTACTGCAATGGCTAACTCTTTCATCAATATAGAAAGGGCATTATCAATGTTAAGCGAAGAATAACGATTTGGCTTTACCATTGCTCATCTTTTACTTATGACAGATGAAGTATCTGTCCAGCTGTTCATCAGACAAAGTTCTTATTTATCTTTTGTAACTAGCAGACGAATCATGAAGATGTCGTTTCATCACTTTGTCTAATAAGTTATCTATTGTAAGTAACAGATAGATATAGATGAATTATCCTCTCCAATGCTTTCTCTTGTGGGTTGTCTGTTGAACTGTAGAAGCACAGATGACTTATTTCTTCAGCGCTTCGTCTGTTGAGTTATCTGTTCTTAGTAACAGATGAAATGTTGGAGCGCA
>JAYJMB010009798.1:0-49917 GCA_036873735.1 Pouteria campechiana
ATATTATATTTGGATATTTGTGATATAATTCTTGTGGATTAGTATATTGTATACAGGATAATGGTGGTAAATTAGGGAAGACTCTGTCAGAATTTTCTCTGAATTTACCACTAGTAACGCTCCAGGAAGGAGGGGCATTACAGAAGGTTACTCATCTTATCCTAAAGATTGGAGGTTTATGCATGCTCATCCTGAAAACCAGATAATTGGTGATGTGTTCAATAAAGTTAGAACTAAATCATTCTATCACCAAATATGTGGTAATTTTGCTTTCATTTCTCAATTAGAACCAACCTACATAGACCAAACATTAAAACATGAGAATTAGATTTAGCTATAATTGGATCAATTTAAAAGAAAGGATGTGTGGACCATTGTTCCAAGACCAAATCAATTATAGGAACAAAATGGGTTTTCAGGAACAAACTGGATGAATCAAGAATTGTGGTGACAAATAAGGTAAGATTAGTTCCAAAGGGGTATTGTTAAGAAGAAGTTATAGAATTTTAAGAGTCATACGCCCCTGTTGCAAGGATTAAAGCAATTAGAATGTTTCTTGCATTTGCATCATATATGGATTTCAAACTATATCAAATGCATGTAAAAAGTGCATTATTGAATGGTTTCATTAATGAAGAGGTATATGTGGAACAACCCTCTGGGTTCCAAGATCCTTGTTATACAAATCATGTATTCAAACTCAAGAAAGCCTTCTATGGTTTGAAACAAGCTCCTAGAGCTTAGTATGAGAGGCTAAACAAATTTCTGATTGAGAAAGGTTTTTCAAGGGGTAAAGTGGATACCACTTTCTTCATTAAGCATGCAAAGAAAGACATTCTTATAGTTCAAATTTATGTTGACGATATAGTATTTGGTGTAACTAACAAAAATCTTGCTCAAGAATTCTCTAAGACTATGCAGGGAGAATTTGAAATGAGCTTGATGGCGAACTCAATTTCTTCTTGGGGCTACAAATCAAACAAGAGGAAGAAGGAATCTTCATTCACCAAGTCAAGTATACAGAAGAACTTCTAAAGAAATTCAATATTGAAGATGATAAAAGATATGGAACACTAATGAGTACTTCAATAAAGATGGACAAAGATGAAAGAAGTAAATCTATTTGCCAGAAACTTTATAGAAGCATGATAGGATCTCTATTATATTTACTTCCTAATAGATTAGATATAATGTTTAGTGTCTGCATGTGTGCTAGATTTTAGTCAGATTCTAAAGAGTCAAACGTAATTGTTGTAAAGAGAATCTTTATATAACTTTTAGACACACCAAGCCTTAGTTTATGGTATCCAAAAGGTTCTAATTTCAATTTAGTAGGGTACTTAGATGCAGATTTTATTGGATATAAAGTAGATAGAAAGAGCACTTTAGGATCTTGTCAGTTTCTAGGAAGTATTATCATATCATGGTTTTCAAAGAAACAGACATTTGTGGCATTATCAACTGCTGAAGCAGAATATGTAGCAACTGGCAATTTTTGTGCTCAAATCCTTCGGATGAAGCATCAATTAAATGATTTTGGCCTTAATCATATTGATATTCCTATAAGATGTGATAACATTAGTGCTATAAGTCTGACCAAAAATCCAGTTTTACATTCCAAAATAAAACATATAGAAATCAGATATCACTTTATCAAAGATCATGTTCAAAATCATAATATATGTTTAGAATTTGTATCAACTGAAAATCAATTAGCTGATAACTTTACTAAACCATTTCCAAAAATTCAATAAATTCGATCTGCTTGACTTGAATATGAATAAAACATCTATAATTTGGAAAATATGTTTCCTTACTGATAATTCTGAAAATTCGTACATTTTGTAGTCTCTAAAACACCTTTCAGATCCCCCGATAATGGACTAAATTGACTCTAAAGAATTCCATGCCCTTGAAGTAAAACTTTGGTACCTCTGAAGCAAAGCTTCATAGTCACCAAAGTAAACTAGAATCATCGCCTCCGAAGATTGCTCATCTTATCTTTGGAGCCTTCGATGAAGTTTTGGGGAAACTATATTTTTGAAATCCTATTTAACCATTCTAAGACCTTTGAAATAATGTATTGGAGCATCCAAAACCAAAGCCCATTAGTGTTTCAAAGTAAATCTAAACCCAAAGATTAAATCAAAAAGCACTCAATCTCTTTTAGTTCTTGAAACCTCTCCAAAAACCTAAAATCTTCTTCTCTGAACTCCCGATACTTCCTTTTCAGAGAAGACTCTCCATCTGCCCGCTCATTTCGAATCTCAATCTCAACTCTCTCAGTCTCTCTTCTTGTCATCTCCAACATCTCACCCAGAAACCCTCATTTCCTTTCAAACCCTGACTTTTTCTATTGAAATGGCGAGAACCAAAGAAGCAGAAAGCAAAGAAAAGGAAAGAGATGATTCTCTATAGAGAAGAGGAACCAAAAAGGTCAGATGAGAAGCTGATACACTTGAGGTAATTTTTCTGAATATCACATATGACTACTCCAGATTTTCAGAAAGATATGAGGATAGGAGAATAGTAAAAGCAAGAGTCTTCAATTTTGAAGCCTTTGGTATGCAATTAAAAGTATATGAATGGTTAAGATACTAAGGTTGGAGTGAATATGTGAGTTACAGAGATGGTCTATATCTTAGACTTGTAAAAACACTTATCTGTAATCTCAACACAAGAATAGAAAAATCATGGATATGAGAAACTAAGATCGAACTATCTACATATAATTTAAGAAATTGTTTTAATTTCTCTAAAGAAGAAGAAATAGTATGGCCCTTTAGAGCAAATTTATTCTCGGATTTAGCAGAGACAAAAATAGATAAGAAGGAAAATTATCTTCATGCTACTCACCGAAATGTAGATCTCAAGCTAGCATATTTTGTTGTAATGAATAATGTCTATCCTAGAAGAGGAGCTACTAGTGATGTGTTTAAAATGAATGCCAAAATTATGTGGGCATTGAAGAATAAGAGAAAAATGAATTAACCCAAATTGACGATAGACTACATTCATTTAATCAAGGGCACCACAAGATTTCCCCAACCCTATGGAATGACTCTGACAAAGATAATGAGGAAAGATGGAGTAAATTTCTTAAATAAAAATGAAGAACTTCCAAGAAACACAGACACATTAGATGAGAAAACTTTGAAAAGGATGGGCTTTAAGCCAACAACACAAGGTTAGATCACTGAAAAACCCAGAATAACAACTTAATTAAAGGGATCCAAACTTGATGAAGGAATGAAAAGGGGAGATGTTACAAAACAGGTCATTGAACCAAGGCAAGATCATTGAACCAAGGCAAGAACTCTCCTCACATATAGAAGAAGAAGAAAGACATGAATTCATATGTCCACTAGTAGAGGGAAGAAAAGAATTCTCTAGCAGAGAAGATCAATATGAAGCTAAGAGAATAGAAGAAGTTCTAAGAGAGACTCTAAGAGAAGTAGCAAGAAATGAAGAGTCAGAAGAAGCACTAAGAGAAGAAAATAAGATAGCAGTAGCAACAACAGCAACCACTACTTCTTTTACACCCATTAGATCCCCATCACCTATTAGACACTCTCATCAACCAACTACACCAACCACCTCATCTATTCCCACTACACAACCAAATCCATAACACTTAGAGGATAGACTAATAATGATTGAACACTATTTGTCAACTCTAGCTCTTCAAATAAATAGAATGGATCATAATCTTAGCACTGTCATTTCATTCATGATCCTAAGAGCTGATAAGATTGACACAAGACTTGACTTTCTACAATCACTAGTAGAGCCACTCAGAGGTCAAGCCTATCATCCCCATTTCTCTCCACCTCCAACTCACTACCCTTCACCTATACTTCACTTCTCACCAATTAGAAACAACTCTTCCATAATAATAATGTTTTCCGCCTCACACTCTCCTCCTCATCCATCATCTTCTACAATTCTGAAGGTTGCTCAACACCCAAGTAAACCTACTAAAGTTGTTTCTCCATCTCCTCCAACTCAAGCCTCTCCTCCATCACCTCCATCAGTTCCTGAAGTCCTTCCAAACATGCCTAAGGATTATCTTTCCAATCCTCATGGGGTTATTATTAGATATGGAAAGTATCCTATCACAGTACCAATTTTTGAATGGTACTTTCTTCCCCCAGGACCATATGATCAACTAGGCTTCACTGAAAAAGATCTTTATTTCTCAGGAGAACTCTTTCTTGAACAAATTGATCAAGTCCCACCAGAATGGGAGTCACGCTTAATTCATCTAGCATGAAGAAAAACTCCAACTCCTCCAAAACTCCTCCAAAACCAACTTTTGATAATCCTGACATTCTCATTTGTATTATCAATCCAATTAGGATGACTTTTTTTGAGTTTGGGAATAAATCCAAAATCGATTCTGAAGTTGCTAGAATGTTTTACTCTCAAAACGTCATTGAACCCCTCAAGAAATGCCATTTTCAAAACTTGAGGATCCTAACATTTACACAGGATTCAACTTCTTCCTAATCCTCCATTGATTCCCAAAGGACACATAATTCACATTCCTGATAGAGAGTCAAGTCTTCAAGAGTACTCAGAAAAACTTCTTGAGATGCTTCCATCATCAAAACCAATCAGAAGAGTATTTCTATTTGTAACAACCCAGGGCTCTAGTGCACTATTGTCTGCTTTGGGCACACGCCCATACGGTTTTGTCCCGATGATCCTTACAAGGAACCTCACCGAGCCCTTCATGTACACCCGCCCAAAATGGGGTACACCTTCACAAGAGCCCCACATATGTAGCCTAGGACTCCCTCCCTCACCCAGGCAATGTGGGATATCACATCCACCCCTCCTCAGAGCTGCCATGTCCTCATGGTACACACCCCTGCAGACCATTAGGAGTCGGCTCTGATACCAACTATAACAACCCAGGGCTCCAGTACACTATTGTCCACTTTGGGCACACTCCCGCCCTTAAAGGCACCTCCCCGGTAACATCAGAGTATGCAGTGGAAGGTATTGTCCTCTTTGGCCCTAGGGCATTCTTACCAGGAACCTCCCCATTGACCTTAAGGTTTTGTCCTCGAATAGGGCACACACCACTGTCAAGGCGCCTCAACTAATTACCATGAGCCCTCACATATAAGCCAGGACTTCCCCTGTCACCCGAGCAATGTGGGATATCACATCAGATGTGCCTGGGTGAGGGAGGGAGTATTGGGCTACATATGTGGGGCTCGATTGTGAAGGTGTACCCCATGTTGGGAGTACAGGACGGGCCCGTCGCTGTGCCATGGTTGCGTATGTGTGTGTGGACAAATCCTTGAGGTCGATGGAGAGGTTCCTGATAAGGATGCCCTAGGGCCAAAGAGGACAATAGCACATGAGTACCCCGTTTTGGGTAGGTGTACATGATGGGCTCGGTGAGGTTCCTTGTAAGGATGCATCGGGACAAAACCATGCGAATGTGTGCCCAAAGCAGACAATAGTGCACTGGAGCCCCAGGTTGTTACAGTTGGTATCAGAGCTGACTCCCAACAGTCTGCAGGGGTGTGTGCCATGAGGACATGACAGCCCTAAGGAGGGTTGGATGTGATATCCCACATTGCCTAGGTGAGGGAGGGAGTCCTGGGCTACATATGTGGGGCTCGGTTGTGAAGGTGTACCCCGTGTTGGGAGTACAGGATGGGTCCGCCGCTGCGCCATGGTTGTATATGTGTGTGGACAAATCCTTGAGGTTGATGGGGAGGTGCCTGGTAAGGATGCCCTAGGGCCAAAGAGGATAATAGTACATGAGTACCCCATTTTGGGCGGGTGAACATGATGGGCTCAGTGAGGTTCCTTGTAAGGATGCATTGGGACAAAACCATGCGGGCATGTGCCCAAATATGAGAACTAGATAAGATTTTGAAAATCAAAGATTGGATGCATGTGTATAGAATTAAGTGGGAGTACAGGATGTGCCTGCCGCTGGGCCATGGTTGTGTATGTGTGTGTGGACAAATCCTTGAGGTCGATGGGGAGGTTCCTTGTAAGGATGCATCAGGACAAAACCATGCAGGCATGCGCCCAAAGCGGACAATAGTGCATTGGAGCCCCGGGTTGTTACAGTTGGTATTAGAGCCGACTCCCAACAGTCTGCAGGGGTGTGTGCCATGAGGACATGCCAACCTTGAGGAGGGGTGAATGTGAGATCCCACATTGCTTGGGTGAGAGGGGAAATCCTGGCTTATATGTGAGGGCTCATGGTAATTGGTCGAGGCGCCTTGACAGTGGTGTGTGCCCTGTTCGAGGACAAAACCTTGAGGTCGATGGGGAGATTCCTGGTAAGGATGCCCTAGGGCCAAAGAAGACAATACCTTCCATTGCGTACTCTGATGTTACCGGGGAGGCACCTTTTATGGGACAAAACTGTGCGAGCATGTGCCCAAAGCGGACAATAGTGCACTGGAGCCCCGGGTTGTTACACTATCTCCCTTAGGTCCTAATCAATTCTTTATTCTCACTAAGGAATAATTCTCTTTCTACAACAATGCCAACCTAGAGGCCATTGCTGACAATTTTCCTCTACCATATCCTCAACTTTCAGATCCCTCTATCCAAGATAGAATAAGATAGATACAATCTTAACCAATTCCTTTCCCAAAAGCAAAATCCTCACCACTAACTTCTACTAAACCCAAACCCAAACCACAACCCAAACCATCATCTTCAACACCTTCATCTCAACCTTCATCCTCCAAACCTAAGAGGAAGTCAAGAATTCCACCTCCAAAAGAACACAAAAGGCTCCTATTTCTCGCATTATCATGACTTACCAAGAATATGTTGTAAGGATAAACTCCAACACAAAAGCCCTCCTAAAATGCACACCAGTCACCTTCCTTGAGTTACTAGATCTAGCATTTAGAGATTGCATCGATTTCATCTATGTAACTATTAGTGGACCCACAGCCTATACCCATGACCCCCCTGTAGCAATCCCAAAGGACCCATTTTTTATTCCACCCCCTCCACCAAAATGACCTAGAACACCCAAGCCCTCTCTTACACCATCATCCTCTCAACCCAAGCTACCTCTTCCAACTCAAAAAGATTCCTTTTCCAAAACCTACAAAAGAAAACCCAAACCATGATCTTCCTGCCTTTGTATTTATTTTTTTGATGTATTCATTTTCTTCTGATTGTATTTCTTTTATACTATGCAAAGAATTTGTTATTTGGATGAAACTTTGACCATCTATTATATCTGACAATTTTGGTCAATGACAAGTTCTGTATGTATACATTTTGGTCACTTATAACATCTTCATTTTGTTTTCCACCTTTTGATTATGACAAAAAGGAGGAGAAATTGCACTGAATGAAATAAAATTTTTTATTTCTCATGTATTGAATGTGAGAAATTATACTGAATGTATGAAGTTTTTTAAATATAGTTAAAATTTTTATGCATCCATTCCGGGGAAGCTATATTGAAATAATAGAATTTCATTGCACTTAAGTTGCTTTAAATTTACTGTCAGATAAGTTTTGAAAAGAATATAACTCAATGTTTTGTCATCATCAAAAAGGGGGAGAATATTGAACATATTATCTTAAATAATCTTTATTTTGATAATGAACATTCTTAACCAACTATGTTTTGATGATGAGCAAAGACATGAATGAAATATTAAGGTACTAATAAGCCTATTCTCAAGTACTTGTAGCTATACTTTCAAACTAATCTTTGAGAATATGTCCAATAATATTCAAAGGAAGAAAGCAAGTAAATGCTGATTTAAGTATATAAATCACATGTATACCTAAAACAAGAAAACATATAGTTCAAAATCTTTAAGGAAGCTTCGGAGTCAATTTCAGTTTCAAAGTTCATTCCTTTGGAGTCATGAAGCCACACAATTCAGAGTCAGCCAAGGTGCTTTGGAACCACTAGAAAGCTTCAAAAACAAAGGAACAGTCTGTCAGAATCACGAAGTCATAAGCTTCGGATTCAATAAAGAACTCTTAGAACCACTAAAGTATTTTGGAGACAGAGGAAAATAACGTTAGAATGTTTATAGTACTTCAGAGTCATGAATACACAAGCTTTGGGGTTAAATCATTTTACTTTAAAGTCATTCAAGTCACTTTGGAGTTACAGGCTAACAACCTTTGGAGACAGTCAAAGTACTTCGGATTCATGAATATGCAAGTTTCGGGGCTAAGTTAAGCTCTTCAGAGTCAACAAGACACTTTGGAGATAATGAATATAGCCTTCGGAGTTAATAGAACACTCTTTGGAGAACATAATTCATCAGAGTCAAAAGATAGGCGCTTTAAAGACGGCAAACTCTTTTGGAGTTAGAGTCAAAGCTCAGATTTAGTGCCTCGAAGCCATAGTACACTTACTTCAGAGACAAAGAATATCTTCGGAATCAGCCTCCATGATCCCAATTCGAGACACTGATGTTGCGCCACTTCAAATCCTCCAAAACACACCTCTAGTGCATCCAAAGCAACGATGATTTTTGTGAGCTATGCGGAGACTTCATGCCATTTATGATTTTAGAGGATCTGATATTACTTCATGGCCTCTGAAATAGAGCTGGAAGTACAATGCTCTTAAATTCGAACGTTCCTTAGCATTTAATGTTTCTCACTTACCATAATAGAGAAAGTCAAAGATCTCAAAGAAAGATAAAGAACTCACATATAAAAGAAGTTGAGTGATATCAAAGACAAAAAGAAAAAAATATCACACTAAAAAATAAGAGAGAGCATTTACTAAGTCGTTAAGGTGTTTTCTTCTACAATTTTCAACTCCACTGTAGTTCATCCAAAGAAGCATTCAAAACCATTCATTCAACCACTTCTGGAGATTGAATCTCGTTGCTTTTAGTACTACATTACTTGTGTTTACTGCTTTTCAACTTTGTACAAAATCAGCCTATAAGAGGTATTAATATTTGTATAAGTTTATTTCTGCATATCTCTATAAGGTTGTTAACCTTCATTTGTGTAGTGAAAGCAAGTAGGATACTTGCTGAGTATTTGTATAAGTTTGTTGGTGAGCTTGAAAAACCAACTTGTGTAAGTTTATTGGTGAGCTTGGAAAACCAACAAGTGTTAGTGGAACCTGATTTTAGCAGAAAAGGCTAACTTAGAGAAGTGGAGTAGGAACCCAAGTGAAGGACTGAACCACTATAAAAATACTTATCTACGTGTATTGTATTTTTAGTGATTTCTTTAATCCTGCACTTTAACTATTATCTGGCTAAAATTTTTAAAGACTCAGTTCACTCCCCCTCTTAAGTCACCATTTGAACGGGACCAACATCATCTTCTAACGCATGGTTTATGCAAGTTAGCTCTATTTGAGAAATGAAGGCAAAGTTACCACATACTTTGTAATGGGATGATCTAGTCTTAACTCTATCATATACATCACCAATTACTTGGTTGTCAGGATGAGAATGCATGAATCTCCAATCTCTAGGAAGAGAAGAATTACCTCTGTTGTTTACCTCACTAATGGATGATTCAAACTGTTTATCTGCTTTATCCCTTGTTATTTTCATCTGTGAAGTTTGTTTATCTTGATTTTGCAAATTTATCCTCTCCACGTTTGTTGTGAGTCTATCTGCTTCATTATCAAAATCATTTGTTCTACTCAAGTAGTTAGTATATTCTTCAAACTTGACATGAACACACTCTTTTGTAGTTCTACTACTCAAGTTATAGATTTTAAATGCTTTCCTAACAATAGCATAGCCAAGGAATATCTCTTCATCAGATTTGCTATTACATTTTCCAAGGTTTCCTTTTCCATTATTAAGAATAAAATATTTGTAGCCAAAAGTATCCAAAAAATGATATGTTAGACTTCTTGTCATAATACAACTTGAATGGACTTTTGTTAAGTATTAGCCTAGTATGAATTCTATTGATAATAAAACAAGCAGTATTCATAGCTTCAGCCCAAAAATATTATGGCAAATTATATTCACTCAACATAGTCCTTGCCATTTCTTGTAAGGTTCTATTTTTCCTCTTTGCTATTCCATTTTGCTAGGGTGTTCTTAGTGTAGAGAAAGTTTAAAAGATCCCATTGTTTTCACAGTAGGTTGTGAACTTATAGTTTTCAAACTCTCCACCATAATCACTCCTAAAGACAACTTTGTTCATTCTACACACACTTAAAAAATATCTCAAAGAATGAAAAAGCGTCATCTTTGGATACAAGAAACATTATCCAGGTATATCTAATATAGTCATCAATAATGATATACGAGTAATGTTTTCTTCCAAGACTTCTAGTTTTTATTGGTCCCACTAAGTCCATGTATAGCAATTGAAGTAGCTTAGTTGTATCAATGAACTGATTATCGATATTATTGACAATAATATCATCGATAATATTATTTTTAAGGCCTAACAATAAATAAAACTCAATTAAAATAAAAATATAATTATTTTCCCATTTTTATCAATAATTTATCAATATTATTAGTAATTTATTGATAAATTCATGATAAAATGTTTCAATTTATCGATAATATTGATGGATATATCGATATTATCCACTCAATGTTGTAAAGCCCCCTCATCCGGACATTGTGAAGCCTAAAAACACACCCAAATCTCATTTTCTTTCCTCTAAATGCTCAATTCCATCATATATGAGCAAAATTGAAAACTCCTTTTGTGATTAAGTGTCTGAAAAATTGCATTTTGAATATCTAAATTTGGTTTTTCTATCCGAACATCCCAAAGCTATGAAGGTATGAAAGATGGATTTTCTACTTATTTTTGTGATTTTTTTGTTCAAAATCAAATGTTTACAATGTTTTACATATTAAAGTGTTGATTTAAAAAGATTTGCACAACCAAATCTGTCAGATTTGGGCAAATTAGGGAAGAACATGAGATTTAGGAAAAATTCTTAAATTATTTAATTCATCCTAAATTAATTAATGTTTATATATGAAAACATAGATTATATGTTAGATCTATTGAATCAAGTGATTTTTAGCAACAAAAATTATTTTTTTGAAAAATTATGAACTTAAGGGAAAAAGCCAAAAATGTTATTTCTTTTATAAAACAATGTTTGGAATCTTTGGATCATGATAAAAGCTCTCGACCTAGCTATTTTAAGCAATAATTTTTATGGGACATATATAAATAGATTTTTTATTTTTTATTTTTTAAAATTTAATATTAATTATAATTTTTATTAAATAAATAAAAAAATAAATTTATATATGTTGCCTTAATTCATAGGTAGTATCATAAAATTGTAAATATAAATAGGAAAATATCTATGATAATTTTTTGTTTATCATAAATTTTTAATTAATTATTTTTAAAATAATTATGAAAAATAAATTTTTTTCTAAAATTTATAAATATGTTTTTTGACTGGTTTTGAATATGTAGAGTATTTTTAGACATTTTTGGATGCATATAGTATGAATATTTGCATGTTCAAGAGTATTCAAGTCTTAAAAATGTTGATGTTGTGTTGTGTAGATGTAAAAGAAAAAATCAATTTGTTTTGATTTCTTATGTTTCAGGTTGAAATTTGAAGATGTCGACAGACAGGAGTGGCACAGGGAGTAAAAGCAAGACCAAGCTTGATGATTTTGCATAGAAACATGGGAAACCAGTTCTAGGCAACCCATTTGGAGCTGAATGTAACTACCGCAAACAAGTTATAAAGTCTGGGGGATCACAAGACTAAAGAAACACTTGGCTTGGAGTAGTTTAAATGTTAGTAATTATCCTAAGGTGCTTAAGAAGGTTCACTTATGGATGCTATTCAGTTGGGTACTACTACTAGAAGAGCTCGACAACAGAAGGAGAAGGAAGTTCCAGGGGAATTGGGTGGTTATGATGCTGATGATGATGAGGGTGATGAGGGTGATGATGATGATGGAGATGAGAGGGAACAAATGAGGTGGGCTATGAAGGCTAGTAGGGTAGAGCAATGGGCTAGAGAGGAGTTGATTAGGTTAGAGAGAGGTAGACTTAGTTTCCATGGTTCTATAAGAGAAGTTGTTGGGGCAAGCAGACAAAGGGGTTGGATGAAGGAGGGAGACAGACGAGAGGATTGATATAGTTCTTAAGCTATACATCATCTACGAGGGAATCATAGCAAAAGTTGTATGAAAGGGCTAGTGGGCTATAGAAAAAGATGACTGAAATGTACGAAAAGAGTAGAGACAGTGTAAAGAATCTTGGAACTCATGTCTGTAGATTCTTTATTTATGGTATTGTTCCTTTATACTTTACGAATACTATAACTTTCAAGAATATGATCCATGTTGCACAAATGGAATGAGAAGGTGTTTCGCCTCCTTTAGCATACCAGATTGGGGGAACATATCTTGATCAGAAGAACTAAGAAATGAAGGACTGGATTAAAGTAATGACTCATAAATGGGAAACATATGGGTTGTCCGTGATATGTGATGGGTGGACTGGTCTCACAAAGCTCTGTATCAACAACTTTATATTATATTACAAAGGCACTATGATATTCTTAAGTCTGTGGATGCATCTAGCCATATCAATAATGCAACGTATATTTAAGAGATTATTAACAAGCAGATTGAAGCCCTCAGCTTAAGTTTTCATGTGGTACAAATAATCACAGATAATGAATTTGCATTTAAGAAGGTTGAGAAAATTATAAAGAAGAAATTGCCTTTGTATTAGATTCCTTGAGCAACATATTGTATTAATCTTATTTTGGAGGATATCAGTCGACAAACAAGTGTTCGTAGTGTGATAAAGAAGGGGTCAAAAGATTACCAAATTCATCTACAATAACAGTTAGGTGAAGATACTTTTTCCTAAGGCATCTGATTATAGGAGGGAGATTGTACGTATAGGGAAGACTCAATTTGCCATGAATTATATTGCACTAGATAGCCTATGGAATGCCATGCAAGCACTCAATATAGCATTCAACACTGATGTATGGTACGATTCAATATATGCACACACTAGGGAAGGGATGAAGGTGGAGAGGATTGTTATAATGGTTTCCTTTTGGGATAAAGTATGATCGGTGTTGTGTATTCTAGAACCCATATATAGAGTCTTGAGAGTGGTTGATAATGAGGCTTATCCAAATATGGGATCTTTGTATGAGGCATTTCGATTTATGAAGGAGTCCATACAAAAAAATGTGAGAGGCGGGTAGTGGGTGATTGGCATCATAGAAGATCGCTGGAAGAACATGCTCCATCATCCATTACATGTAGCTAGTGAGTATTGTCATATGAATTGCAATCTTGCTATTGTAGTCTTCTCTTAAATATCTTCTTTTCTTATGTTTGAATTGCAATCTTATGATTGCCGTGTATCTTTTAAACCCAAAATACCACTATGAGCGTGGTCTTGGGGTAGATATGGAGTTAAATAAGGTAGTGTTTTAAGTCTTTGAAAAGTTATTTCGCGATCACCCAAAAATGGGTGACTTTGGGACCAAGGTAAATTTCTTATGTTGTTCACCGAATACACTTCATTATCTTATTTAGTGTGATAAATAAAAAATATTGATTCTTTTGAAAGTTCTAACAGTTGATGGCTTTTCGCGAAGTGCAGGGATGTTTGGAAAGGCAGTGATTGTTCAATCATGGTCATGAGGATTGCCCTATACATAATTATTTTCAAACTTCATGACATTTTACACTTGCATATTTATGTATTATTTACAAAAACTAATACATAATCTTGAATTGATTATAGGCGAATGGTGAAACTTATATGGCATGGAGACCCCAACACTCAGGCTACTAGCAATGCGAATTCTAAGTCAAATGATGTCTTTATTGCCATGTGAGCGAAATTGGAATACATTCTCCCTCATCCATACCTAGAGAAAGAATAGACTAGGGTATGAAAATCTCAAGAAGCTTGTATTCTGTCATTATAATATGAGGCTACAAGAGAGGATACTATGAGAGGAAAATAAGGAGCCTGATGACGTTTTAGATCTGATGATGATTGGGCAGCATACACACATGGAAGAGGCTGATACTAGGGAAGATCCATTGTATGAATGATTATGATCAAAAGATCTAGATGGACAAAATGGAGAGCTAGCAAAAGCTATTGCCCAAGAAGTCAGTGCATAGGGTGTGGATGTAGAAGGGTGCTACATTGAGAGCGAACCCCAGAAAAGGCATTTGATCCATTATCTAGATCTTAGACCCAATCGACAGCCAAGGGAGCCTCATAGATGTCTCAGCAAGCATCAAGTACTTCTTCATCATCAAGAACAAAGATTTGTGAGGATGATACTGGTGTTCGTGGTGGTGGTAAATATGATGATGATAGTGGTGGTGAGGGTGGTGGTGGCATTGGTGGAGATGGCTCATCATACCCACAGAGTCAAAGATCATTTAGCCAATTTACTTGTGAAGAGGGGTATATGCATACTACACAAGATGAGGATCATGGAGCATGCCCTTCAATCAGGAGATATGAGAGAAGGTCTAGAACTAGGAAGGGCAAGGAGCCAATTGAAGATAACACACTTACAAGTAGCATGACATCCGTAAATTTAAGTGGCAGTAGAGAGGAGTCTTCCTATGGGCCAAATCCTTTATCACATTTATATCCATATGAATAGTCAAATAATTCTAAATGGAATCACAACACTATCATATTAGCCATCTCAGCTCAACTTGGCATCAGATTATATCCAACCATATGGGTATACATCATCAGATTACCTAAATAGTGGAGTAGAATCATTGGCTTCTTATTCCATTTTTAGCTTTCCTTTCCCATATGAATAGGAATCTACATGTCAACAAGATGAAGATGAACTTGAGGAACCCGCACGACACTCCACTTGGTATTAAGGTAAGAGTTGGTGCTTACTTTTAATTTTGAAAACACTATCATGTATTTTTTTTGTATATTTGTGACTTAGTATGAGAGATATAATGTTTAATATAATATTTTTTCTTGCTAAGATTTACACTCCTTCTGTCAGCCTATATGTATTTCTCATGTATACATTCATTATTCATGTAATCGTGGCTTTTTTAATCCAACTTTTTGCCCAAATTATGTGTTTATATTTATCATAAGTTATTACAAAGTTTCACCAAAATTTTTTTAAGTATTCTTTATTTTTCTATTTTTTCTATTTCACTGATAAATTTCTAAAAAAATGATAATATCTCCAATAAAAATGATAATATCTTTTTTTTGAGCCACTGATAAATAGGTATTTATTGATAATATGAACATTGAGTTATATATACTTCTTTATTTGGTTTAAAATATTCTTTAGCATGCTTTCCTCTCATTGCAAGCAGCACACAATTAACCTTTATCAAATTTCAGTTCAAGTAAGCCAACTACAAGATCTTTTCGGTATAGTCTTTCTATTATGTCTTTGTTTGCATTTCCCAACCTTCTATGCCACAATAGGGACACATGGTGACTAATAAGATACTTAGCTTGGATATCAAATAAGTCTACAATATACACATTTTCATGTCTTTTACCTAGGACTACAACTGAGTCATGCTAATCTAAAACTTGACATATATGAGATTCAAACATAACCTTGTAATCACTATAACAAAATTGGTTAATGCTCAGAAGATTATGTTTTAATCCCTCAACTAAAACCACATTTGAAATAATAGTAAATCGTGGTTAGCTGACCTTACCAATCCCAATCACTCTCCCTTTCCCATTATCTTTGAAGGTTACTATTCCACCATATTTCTCTTTTAACTCAGTGAATAGCTCCTTCCCTGTCATGTGTCCTAAGCAACCATTATCAATATACCACATTTTGCTTCTTGTGGCTCTCAGACAAACTTGCAACAACAAGGTCGGGCTTTAATTTTTGGTACCGATTTGAGAGTGGGTCTAGGGGGTTAGTGGCAACAAATTTTAGTACCCATTGCTTCTTGGATGCAACTATTCTAATGTTTGGAAACTAAATAGCATTCACTACATTTGCAATTTCTTTAGAAATCCAAACCATGGTCTATTTGGTTCTTTATTTTCTTCCAGAATTATGAGTCTGTTTCTTATATTGCTGACCACCTTTATTCTTTGATTTCATTCTAAACAAGGTTTGTCTAAGCATGTTATTTTCTGCCTTAATTAGCTCAAATTCTTAAATGGTGCATTGATTAATTTTGAGCTTTTTTATTTTTATCTTTTAGTTTGGAGCATTCATTAGTTACTTTCAATAGCTCATTCTTTTTCTCCCTGTACTTTGCTTTAAGAGCTTTGAAATCAAAATATAAACTTTCTAATTCTTCAAAGAACTTTTGAGATTCAAGGTTAGAAGTTACTTTATCTTCATGAATCACCATGAAGTTAATTCAGTTGTGGTAGTCTTTTTGATCTCCTTTTGTTTGTGATAGTTTGCTAAATTGTGCTTCATGATCTTCCCTGTTGTCATTGGCACTTTCATGTAGCATAATTTCTAGCATGTCCCATGCAGCAAGTGCTTTCTTTTTCTTGAACTTCTTATTACTGTTATTGTTGTTGTTCTTCTTCTTTTCAGGATATGAATTATATTTTTTGTTCTATTGTTCTCCTTCCTTTTTGTCAGGTTCTTGGTAGTCGTATCTCACGTGGCCAGGTTTGTCACAATTATAGCAGGTGGGGACATCTTTTCTTTTGTCTTTATTTTTGAAATTTTCTTAATTGCTTCAAAATTTCTTTTTAAATATGGCTTTGAATCTTCTGCTTAACATTGCTATGTCATCATAACTTTTAGTCGCACTTGTTGAAGCTTCACTTTATGAATCATCATCTGATTCAACTTTCAAACAATGTTTGTTTTTCCTTTTGGTTCTTCAGAAGCTTTGTGCTTCATAAGGACTTCATGGGTCATGAGAGAATCCATGAGTTCTTCTACTTTCATTTTATCCAAGTCTCTAGCCTCTTGGATTTTTTTAACCTTTGCTATCCACTGTCTTGGCAAAGATCTCAGGATCTTCTTCACCATTTTGGGTTCTTCATATTTTTCTATAAGACCTCTTAACCCATTAGTGATTTTTTTGAATCTTCCAAATATTTTTGACATTGTCTCATTGTTACATGGAAGGCTTCATATTCCTACACAAGTATATTGATTTTGGTCTCTTTGACTTGGTTACTACCTTCATGAGCGACTTCTAGCTTATCCCAAATCTCCTTTGATGAGTCATATGTAGAAATCTTCTCAAATTCAGAAGGTGACAATGCATAGTAGAGACTATTCTTATCTTTGGAAAATGTCTTCTGCTCTGTACTTATCTTCTGTGCTTGTAACAATCTTGTCATCTTTAATGATTTGTTGCAATTTGTAGTTAGTGGCCATTAAAATGTTTTACATATGCATTTTCTAATATACAAAATTGGTGCCATAAAAAATGGGGGTTTGGTGGTTGATTGTCCTTCAACTGTGGTGTTATGGCCATAAGGATCACTTCAAGCAGTTAAAATATTTGGTTATCAAGAATAATTGTTAAAGCCCACTCTAATACCAATTGTTGGTCTCTATCTAAGGTAGTTCAGGAGGGGGGGGGAGTGGATTGAGCTTTTAAAATTTTTTAGCCAAATTAAAATTAAGGTGCTGAAATGAATGAATCAAGCAGCATAATGCATATAGGTATTTTTATAAAGGTTCAGCCCATAACACGATAACTAGTACTGTTGCTTTTACAAGCTCAACAATAAGCTTTTACATGTTAGTTTCCAAGCTCACCATCAAACTTATACACGTTGGTTTTACAAGCTCACCAACAAACTTTTACATGTTGGTTTCCTAGCTCACCATCAAACTTATACACGTTGGTTTCCAAGCTCACTAACAAACTTATACACTATTGGTTTTACAAGCTCACCAACAAACTTTTACAACCATTGGTTTTCAAGTTAACTAACAAACTTATCTAATATCAACAAGCCCCTTGTTATCTCATACAAAGAACGTTGTACAATAAAAATGCCTCTTACACAGGCTAATTTGTATAGAATTTAAGTGCAATAGAAATAAATGTAGATTAATAAATATAAAGTATATCAGACTCCATTAAGTTGTTGTAGAGATTGAGCTTTGAATGCAGATTGGGTTTTGCACAGTGGAGTTGGAAGAAAACTTAAAAGTTGAGTAAATGCTCTTTGTTTGCTTTTCTAACTCTCTAACTTTCTATTTTTTTGAAACAGTCTCTATTTACTCCTTTTATACTGAGATTCCAAATCTATCTTTTAGAGAAAATGACCTTCATTAAATGCAAGCGAATCAACAGAATTTTCTACCCATTGAATTGCTCTTGCAGGTTCTCACTGTCTGAAGACACTTTGGTAATCTCCGAAATGAACAACTATATCCGAAGTTAAGATTTTGGACTTATTTGAGCTGTTTAATTTGTGTTTGCTTCCATTCGGTAATGTCTGAATATGAATCATTTGTCCAAAGTTAAGATTTTGAACTTAGAGACACATGAATTGTCTTGGCTGCTCGACTGATTTCTGGCGATGTCCGGAAGTGAGCTGGCAATGTCCAAAATTAAATTTTGGAGTAAACGACTCTAGAATAACAATGTCTTTTGTGTCCAAAAAAAGGTTTTTCTATGTCCAAACTTGACTTTGTAGTGTCTAAATTTGACTTTGAAGTTCCAGCGCCTTAGCTTCTCGTTTAGCATTATTCGAATTTAGTCACACAATGTCAGAACTTGCTTGAGTCCGGAACTTAGTTCCTTTTCTCCTTTTGAAGCCTCATTTTTTTCTGAGCTTGAGCATCTATCTAATTTAATTTGGCATTGATTTGAGGCTATGTCTAAAGTGACTTTGAAGCTTGTATATGATGCCTGCCAAATTCTTTTGAGAATTTACATTTTCTTTTTCATAAACTTGTGGATCTTGTCTCTGATATTGTCTTATATGCGTTGTCAACTTAGGTTATTTCCCTGACATATTATTCATTACTGCACACTTGGAAATAATAGTTAGTAGCCTAATCATTCCCTCGTATTCATTTTGCTCATCATCAAAACTTGGTTGGTTATACATATTCATCATCAAAATCACTACAAGTAAAATAGGTTTGGTTTAATAATCTTATCCTATGTTGATTATAAACTCAGGCAGCAACATACCATGTAGCTAAAGACCGAGGAGCATTCATGGAGTATTGCCAGATTCAAGAAAGATCGAGGTGGATATATGTAGAAAATAACTCCAAAGTGAAAGTTAAAGTGATTGGAACATGTAAGTTGGAGTTGCATGGAGGACAAATCCTATTCCTACATGATATCCTATATGCACTTAACATCCAGTGAAACTTGGTTTTGTTTTATCCCTTCTTAGCCAACGTTATTCATTAAATTATCATAATGGGTGTGTAAATAGTTTTATGGGGACAACTCATTATGTTACTGATTTTATTTCTAATGGTTTGATGATATTTGATATTAATCATGATAAGTTCATATCTCATGATGGTTGTTTTTCTTTAATTGCTTTTAGTGATGCAAATCTAAATGCAAATATTTGGCAAGCTATATTAGGCCATATAGGGTAAGAAAGAATGAATATATTAGCTAGAGAAGGTCTATTTACACATCTCACTAAATTTGAATTGTCTGTTTGTGAGCAATGTATGGCTGGAAAAGCAACAAGGAAACCATTTGGTAAAGCAACTAGAGTAGAGTTTCCATTATAGTTGATCCATTCAGATATCCATGGTCCAATGAATATAAGGGCAAGGCATAGTGCCTCATATTTCATCATATTTATTGATAATTATATCCAATTCAGTCATGTTTTCTTGATCTTCCATAAATTAGAAGCATTAGAGTGCTTCAAACATTATAAAGTATGGTTGAGAATCAATTGAATTGCACAATCAAAGCTTTAAGAACCAACCATGGATGCAAGTATTCGTCTGAGAAGTTCAAAGATTTGTGATGAAAAGGGTATCATTAGGCAATTGACAATTTTTTAAACTCCACAATGAAATGGTGTTGTAGAGAGAAGGATCAGAATCCTATTGGATATGATTAGGTCCATGATGGTATAGGCAAATTTTCCCATATTGTTTAGGAAAATGAATTGTTGACTACTGCATGTGTGCTTATAGAGAGGAACAGAACCCTATTGGATATGGTTAGGACCATAATGGTATAGGAAAATCTTCCCATATTGTTTAGGGACATGCATTGTTGACTGCTACATATGTGCTCAACCGTGTCCCCTCCAAATTAGTTGCTTCCACAACTTATAAATTATAAACAGGAAGAAAACTTGATCTAAGTGATCTATGATCTTAGGGGTCGGCTGCTTATGTCTACAATCCCTCTCACAAGTATAACTAAATTGGAAAATTGGGGCCAAGAGGGAATAAATGTATATTTATCAAATACTTAAAACACTCTAAAGGGTATGTATTCATTGGTGAACAAAAAGATAGAAGTATAACTAAATTGGACTCACATGATGTCACATTCATAGAGGATGATTTTCTA
This sequence comes from Pouteria campechiana, assembly GCA_036873735.1. Lineage (NCBI taxonomy): Eukaryota > Viridiplantae > Streptophyta > Magnoliopsida > Ericales > Sapotaceae > Pouteria > Pouteria campechiana. The sequence goes on from JAYJMB010009798.1 coordinate 20,478, forward strand.
GCAAGGATTACCTCAACATCTTGAACTTAGTGGGAGCAAAAAACCTCAAGAGCATCAACTTTGTAGTAGTAGTAGTCATAAAAGTATCCCACGTCATTGTTTTGAGATTGAGGGAAAAACTTTTATTGTTACTTCAGAAGATGATAATGAGCCTAATTAGTCAAAGAGGCTCTCTCATGCCTAGCTAAGGATGAATGGAGAAAAGTAATACAAGAACAAATAGAGTCTATGAGGACAAATTAAGCCTGAGACTTTATTGATCTTCCATTTAGGTGTAAGGCAATTGGGAACAAATGGGTTCTTAAGATTAAGCACAAGGTAGATGGATCAATTGATAGATATTAGGGGTTTAAGTTGAGGCGGGTTTAACTCGAACTTGGTTGCCTGAACCCAGATTTCAGGCAGGGTTGGGAAGGCATTTTTCAACCCGAACCCTAACCCGTACCTACTTCGGGTTAGGGTTGGGAATGGGGTCTGGCAATCCACCTGAACCCAAACTCACACCCCTTCATTAAAAATAAATAAAAATAAAAATATGCCCAGTAACAGTAGTCTATATTTGCGTAAACACAACATCTGTTGTTGCTTGAGATAAAGATAAGAAAATTTTTAGATGTAATCAAAGAATACCACAAACTTCATGTACCAAAAATACTCAAAACTATACCTTAGGGTCAGTTGAAAGTAGGCACTAGTATATATATGCATGGTCTCTCATATATGGATTGTCTATCTCTTGAGTGACATTATTTAGAATGACTTGTATGTAGAAATAGGACTTGTTAAAAATCATTTAATTGATGGAAATAAATCCAAATGAACAATATAATACAACATTTTAGAATGAATTAGGATCATATGAAACTAAGATCATAATGAAACCACTAGTCATGAGATGCCCCACCTTCCAATATTATTTTTTTTCTTTTCTTTTTTTTAAAATATTTTGACTTTATTCAACAAAGGAATGAACAGTTTGGACGAGTAGCAATCATATGACAAAGGATGATACCATTACTGAAGGCAAAGAAAAAAATAATGAAGAAGTATGCGAGATATAGACCAAGCACACTTTTACTTAAAAACAAAGGTCCTTCAACCCAAACTCAAACCCAAAGTCAACCTACACATGTAGGGTTAAGGTTAGGGTTGGGAAAAAGTTATAAAAAGTGAAGGTTAGGGTTACGGTTGGGAAAAGATTGTAAAGGTGAGGGTTAAGGTTGGGCAAGCTCAAACCCGCAACGAACCCACCCGACTTAAACCCCTAATAGATGTAAGGCTTGCATAGTGGTGAAAGGTTATACCCGATAGGATGGTTGTAACATTGGGGCTGATGAGGGCGGGGAGTGATTGTCGCGGCTGGAAAGAGCCTAAATAAGGCATGGCTCCTGATAGGGATGAATCGTTCCACATAAAAAAGGGGGAGAAAGTTCTTGAATTTTAAATTGTGGAGCTCTATGTAAACTTTTTGAGGCTCCTTTTGTGGGGGTTGTATGGACATCAACCATAGAGGGGCTACATTATGAGGACTATAATGGTCCAAAGTGGATAATACCTCAACAGTGTGGCCATGGATTGTGTTACAAATGGTATCAAAGTTGGACCCCCTCTGGTAGAGTGGTTCGGGGATGAACCAGGTGGAAGCTGGTGGGCCTGTAACATCCAGGGCTAATGAGGGTGGGGAGTGATCATCGGGGCTAGAAAGAGCTTAGACAAGGTGAGGGTCTTGGCGGGCTTTTAAGTGAAGGGTGGCAAGGATGAATTGTCCCACATCGACAAGGGGTAGAAAGTTCTTGAACTTTAAATTATGGGGCTCTACGGAAACCTGTTGAGGCACCTTTTGTGGGGGTTGTATAGGCATCAACCATAGAGGAGAAAAGTCATGAGGATTGTAATGGTCTAAAGTGGATAATACCTCAATAGTGCGACCACTAGCAGTTACAAGGGTATAGACTATGAGGAAACCTTCTCTCTAATTGTACGATTCACCTCAATTTGCCTTATTCTTGCAATTGTGACGCATTTATATTTAGAATTATACTAAATGGATGTTAAAACAACATTTCTTAATGGATAATTAGATGAAGAAATCTACATAGAATGGCCTATAAATTTCATAAAAGAAGGCTAGGAGCTTGCAAGCTCAAAATATCCATTTATGGCCTTAAGCAATCATCTGGTTAGTAGTATCTGAAATTTCATCAAGCCATAATTTCTTATGGGTTTATGATGATCGATGAAGACCACTATGTGTATAAATAATCAAGTGATGATTTTGTAATTTTGTCTCTATATGTAGATGACATCCTCTTTGTAGAAAATGACATAGGATTTATAGTTGCCATTAAAGAATGATTATCCTCCAATTTTGAGATGAAGGACATAGGTGAGGCAACCTTCATTCTTGGAGTGAAATTTCATAAGGATCATTCAAAAAAATTACTTTGCCTTTCTCAAGAACCATATATCAATAAAATTCTTGAACGATTCTATATGTAAAGCTGTAAACCCATTGACATTCCTATAATGAAAGGTGAAGGTTTGAGCTTTGAAATGTGTCTTAAGACTCTTGTAGAAAGAGAAGAAAAAAGAAATGTCCCTTATGCCAGTGCTATTGGGAGTTTGCCATATGCTATGATATGTACTTGCCCAAATATTTGTTATGCCATGGGTTTAGTCAGTTGATATTAGTCAAATCCTGGACAAGCTCATTGAAAGGCTATTAAAAAGATTTTCAGATATCTCAGAGGCATTGCAAATTATTCCATTTGCTAGCAATGACGTGATTTGCACCTAGAAGGTTATTCAGATGCTGACTGGGGTGGAGACCTAGATGAGTGCAAATCAACTTTAGGTTATGTATTCTTGCTCAATAAAGGCACCATATCTTGGAATAGCAAGAAGCAAACCTGTGTAGCATTGTCTACAATGATAGTTTGGTAGAGACAAATTTTACAACATTTGGAAATAACTGAAGATACATTTGAGTCTGTATTTCATAAATTACAATCGCTAGGTAGCTATTGCATATGCTAAAGATCTAAAAGATCATTGCAAAACCAAGAATATTGACATCCAGTATCATTTTGTTAGAGATTGTAGCTAAGAAAGAAGTGATTCCAAATTACATATCTACTCATCAAATGGTGTCTGATTCATTCACAAAACTAATTGTTAGATTAACCAAAAAGCTATTACATATTTAAGCACAAGGAAGATATGATCTCTCTTTCAACTCCATTAATACATAAAGATCTTCCCAAAATATAAATATAATGGCCATGATGATGATTAAGCTCATGAAAGATAAATGATGGTTTAAGCTCTTGGCCATGGGTGGAAGGATTTGCATAAGATAAGGCTCATTTGAAATGGGTTCCTTCACCACCTCGAGTCATCTCACTTCTTCTCATTAAATTGCTTCTTCAAAATGTCAACCATTAGAGAAGATGAGATCCGTTGAATGTAGAAACGAGAGTAACATTGAATGAATAAGACTATTTGAGTTTTCTGCCATTGAAGTTTAGGACTTTCTGATTTATCTCAAGTTGCTATATTGACATTCGGAGAGGAGGATGAGCTGTATAAAAACATGTTCCTTGTTTGACTCATCATAACTTTGAAAGTCTTGCAGCGCCACTTATTGTCAAAAATGGTGACTAGTATAAGTCTGCACAATGACGGCATGAGTCCAGATGCCGTTTGTATGCTAGTCACATAAATTGAGTTTTCCTTTAACAAGTCACGATCTCTCTCTATCTGCATTTGTTTCCCATTAGTTGCAGATGAATTCTTCATTAGTTTGTCTATCAGTTGAACTTCTTTAAGAATGATTTGTCTATTATAAGTAGCAGACAAACTTTAAATGGTGCAGATGAAGTTGAACTGACTAATTGAATAAAATCTTCTTTGTCTACTTCGATTCCTCCAAAAGATTTGTTTGTTGATCGATCCTTCATGAATGTGCTTTGTTTGTTATAGATAACAAATCATCTTTTGATGGTGGTAATGAAGATAGACTAATCAGTTAACCAACATCTCCTACTACACGAAAAAACAAAGTGGAATGTGCTTCCTTTGTTCTTGTCATTTGTTGGAGGTGACAGATGAAGTTCGCTCAATCTTGCACTAATAAAAGAAGTATGATTTTCTTCTTTTGCTCCTTGTTATCTATTAAAAGTGCCAGACAAAGCTAACTTTAACTTGCTCGAACAAACGTAGTGTGGCATTTGTCTGATGTAAGCGATAGACAAATTATGTTTTGCTTTGTCTTGGATAGAATACTTTGCATGTCGCATTTGTCTGTTGTAAGTTGTAAATGATCATGCCTTTGTCTGTTGAAGCCCTTTTCGATCCAAGTAGCATTTTGTCTGTTCAACTTTGTCTATCCTCATTGTGTAGCTTTTACATCGTCTTTTGCTTTGGCTGGTATTTTGTATATTGTGACAGACAACCTTTTGATCCGAAGACGAGGTATAGTTCTTTAGCTTTTCTACATACATACTTCAAGTAATAAAAGGGGTTTGTTCTTGCAACTTCCTTGGTTCGTCAATCTTGATTTGTTTATCTTAGCCCAGCTGAAATTGCACTCCCTTCTTTGTTCATATTGCCTTTTTGTCCTCAGACTAATCCAATCTTTTTACTTTATGTATGGTTGTCTGGGCGGCAATTTCTTTATCTTTCTTCATTTGTCTATCAAACTGTTAAGTTGCTTCTTCATCCTTGCACTTTGTCTTGGATTTAAGCCCTATGATGATGGATTCTTCCTTAACTTCTTGTTTTACATTTTTCTATTGACATTTTCTCGTTGAGGTTGATAGACAATGCAAGCTCATTGTAGCTCACTTTCGAAGCCGTGTTTGTCTCCCATTGCTTTTGTTTGTGGAAGATTCTTTTAGACAACTGTAACCTTTAGACAACTGCAACCTTTCTTTATTGTTTGTCTTCTACTTTCTTCTTCTTCTTATACCACAATTTTCATCAGTTCAGCTCCTTTGGAACATAATAGATAGTTGTGGCAGTTTGTTGCAAACGATCATGATTCTGTATATGTTACGTTGTTAGCTTTCATATAAGTAATATCAGAATGTATTTTACTTTCATGTGATTGTATCATTTTGTAAAGCAAGGATAATATACATCTCTATTACAAGCATAATATGAAAGCTTAAGTAATTATGGTGCATAGTATTTATTTAGCAAATTTATGCAATAAAGGTTAATTAATGTTTATTGTGTGTGCAACATAAAGTGAAGACTGTATGCTTGTTTAATTAAACATTCATGATGATGTGTTTATGTTAATTAATGTTTATTAATTCATAACCATATATATATATGATCGTTAGAGATTTAAGCATATAGGTTTTTTATTTTAATACAAGTTTTGTTATCATAAAAATCATATACAATAATGCTGACAATTTTGTCTCTGTGAGAGATTCCAAAGCCCATCATGTGTAGATTGGGAGATGTTGAATGTAATGCCCATGATGGTTTTAGAAATTGCTCATGAGGCAACATGGGTCGTCATTTATTTTTGGAAATAGATCCTATGAAATGACTGTGCATTTTTTGGAAGTCGCTTGTGCTTTTTATTTTTTGGAAACGGCTCCCCATTTCCCTTCAACCATTTTCTTCCCTGATTTATATAAAGGGGGAACTCAAATGGGTTAGTTAGTAAATCGGAATCATAACCATTCTCAAATCATAGTCATTTTGAATTATGATTTGTGTGTGATTTCCGTTTATGATTTCACAATCAACTACCAAAAATGGGAGAAAGCTTAAGATGCAGTTTCGTTGCTCCTTCTAGGCTTCCGCAACATCAAGTAAGATTTATTTCTTATTTTATTTACATTGAGGAAGCCACACAATGCCTTTAGTGTGTTGGGCTTTAGTCATTCCATCATCATTGCTACCTTATCTATATAAACAACTACTCGACTTTTTAAAATAACATATCCAAAATGCCTATCTTTGACCAAACTAGTACTTTACTTCCTATACAAATAATTTATGAGCTCTGAGGACCATCAAAGTAACTTCCAAATGATGAATATGATCATTTCATGATTTGCTATATATCAAAATATCATCAAAAAAATACATGGATGAATTTCTTTATGTAATTTTTAAATACCTCATTCATCCATGCTTGGAAGGTCAACGGTCCATTGAAAATCCCAATTCATTGTGCCCATGAAGTATTCAGAAGGTTATCTTTGGAATATCTTCAGGAAGCACCCTCATTTGGTAATATCTAAAAGGTAGATCAAGTTTTGAAATAAATTTTGCATTTCATGATTCATCTAATATTTCATCAATTGTAGGAATGAAAAAATTTTTCACTAATTTTTTTAAGGGACTTATAAGCAATGCACATTCACTATGACCAATCATGTTTTTTCACCAAAATCATTAGCGAAGAATGTGATCCATTATTTGGATGAATCAGTCTTGATGAAAGCATATCTATAGCTAGTTGTTCAATTTTTACTTTTGGAACATGTGGATACCAATAAGGCTTAACATACATACATGGGGCCACTTGCAAGAATCAATTGAATTTTATGATCAAGTGCACATGGCAGAGGTAAATTGTTGGGCTCTCAAAATAGATTTATAATTTTTTTTCGAAGTTTTTATACTTGTGGATCACATGTAAATGCACGAGCTTATGAATCTTGCATGGTTCATAAGTGAAGGAGTATTCCCATTTTATGTTTTCTCACAATGTAACTGATTATCGAGCCTTTTATAACCTTCTTATCAAAAATTAGTAGCCCATGGAGAATCACCATGTCGTCACCTAATTGAAATTCCATCTAAAGCTTTAAAAAATTTTAAATGATTGAACCAAAAGTGCATAACCATTATGTACCTAATACTTCATCACATCCATCCATGGGAAGTAAAAAAAATCCACATTGATAAGGATTCCTTACAGATTTAATTTAGCATTCGCGCATTTACTTGATATTGATATTTTCTCACCTAAAGCTACAACTACTTCAAATTGAGCTCCTTCCATGGGTTGTAGTTCTACCCTTTTAGCAATAACATTTTTCACAATTTTGTGAATGCTGCCCAAATCCACTAATATAATAGTTGTTACTTGTTTAATGCTTCCTTTTACATGCATTATCTGTGGTGCACTTGTACCAAACATTGCATGAAGTAAGATTGCTAGCATTTCACTATCATCCTCATTTTCAACTTCCACAAACACATCATCATCCAATTCCTCATGGAATGCTTTAGTTAAGAAGAGCTTTTGATATTGGTGACCTAGATTGAATTTCTTAGGATATTTAAAGAAAAGACTCGTGGCGTTCCTTTTTTGTAATTCAATAAGTGACATCTTTTGGATTAACATGTTTGGACGATTGGTAGCTCCTTGCTTGTTCCCTAGATTAGGCCTCTTAATTTCAAGTGATTTGGCTTATTGTTAGGGTATATTATGAGCTTCATATAATCTAGCCAACCCAATTATGATGGATAATGTGGTAGGTTTTCCAGCTAAGATATTAGCTTTAATTGCCTTTCAACCAATTATTGAAGCAGCTAACTTTGTGAGCTTGAGAAATAGAACCTACTTTGTAAGAAACTTCTCAAATTTTGCATGATACTCTAACATAGATCTTACTTGTGAAAGCTTTATGAGTTCACCAAAGAAATAAAGCATTGTGGAGGCCCACAACAAAAGTGAAAACCATCACAAAATTCTTTCCATGAAAGTATTCATCTCTCATTTAAGAAATTGATACCATTACTAAGCATCTTTTTCTAGTTGGGAGGAAGCCAAAGCAACTCAGTCTATCTCTTGTGCCCAATGGATTTGGAAAAATTGCTTTGCTTGGCTAGCCAAGTCATTGAATGTTCCTCGCCATTGAAGTGTGGCAAATCCAACTTAACTAGCTTAGAAGTGTAGGATTTGCAGTAGCTACTAAGTTAACTTCCTCCAATGATGCCTAATTGTTTCACACCTATTCTAGAATGGCCTTGAGAGCTTTCACCGAATCACAGTTAGACAAAGCATTCAATTACTCAATCTTTATACCCAATCTATTTAATAACTTTGTCATCTACTTTGTTAATTATTTTGACTAGTCATAAAAGAACACATCTGATTCTCAAGCTACTCCATACATTGCTACATGCCTAGGCTCTACTACCACTTTGATATATTTCCACCTTGAATGGTAGCTAGAGTTGATGTTCTCTCCTTCTTTGTCTTTATTGACAATGGAAAATTAGTGAAGAAAGAAGGTTAGGCTACTTTGAGGGAGTCAAGCCTCCAAGGAAAGACAAGGTTTTGTTAAAATAATTTTGTTGACTCCTATTCAATAGAATGCAGAAATGTACATAACTTTAGAATGTTTAAAAGAAATAAATTATGAATCAAAGTCCTAATGGCTAGCAAACTCCCAAAGAATAGTGTGCTACCATATAATAGGATGTAGTTCAGAGAATAGTTTGGGTCATACCTTAGATAATGTAATAGGGATTTTCTCATGCCTTTCTTTCATCTTTCTATTTTTTTTTTTTTTTTTGCATTCTGGGTCATAAACTTCTACAATTAAAGATTCCTAACACTGTAACAAAGTTCTCCACATCTAAAACTACCATAGGACTAAAAGCACCTCTTCTAAGCTCATGGTGCATTTAATGGACAGCAAGTGCAAGATTAGGAAATATTTATGGCAAGCCAAGGCCACAACAACCATGCATATAATGTAGTTTATTTTAAAAACCTTTACCCTTTTCGTTCAAGATAGCTGTGGGAGTTTTTGATAATTGTCAAATCTTGGAAGGATGAGGTCATATTACTGTTTAACTTTTTCCCTCCTATGTCTTATACTTCCATCTTTCTAGACTTATTTTATATTTTATCTATCCAAATTGCATAGCTTATTGGAACAATAAGTAGGGATGAGAAAATAAAATTTCAATAAATGAATAGATCAAATAAATTAGATTAATCAAAATATAACTAAATAATTTCAAAGAATCAGAAAAACAATTTTAAGGCAAATTATAGTTTTGTTTTCCTTAAAACAGTGTTTGCCCCCACTACAAGCTACTTATGGGTTGTGCTATAACTTATTCCTAGGACACAATAAAACCCATAACTGATTAGCAACCAAACACAAGCAGAACATAAGGTTGGTCACCAAACACTAATTATAGAAACATGCTTGGATTGAGTTAATCTAGAGATTAAGAAAATTAATAAAGCAATAAGACATTCAAGTATATGGGGATAGATGCTAGAAAAGCCTTTGATGATGGTTTTTCTCTGGCTTCTATTGGAATATAAGTTAAATATGTATGCCACACTGACCACACTATGCCACTACCTTATCTATGATTTATAAAAGACCTTTGGTAACGACTTGCGAATTAGGTGTTAACCACCCCAAGAAAAGTTCTACTCTACTTTAATTAGTATGCAAAATGAGATTGTATATACAAACATTGTAATCCCATGCAACAATCTATGAATATAGTTTGAAGTCGCATAATGGCTACTTTGCAATATCTTCATGGTAAGTGGTAATTATTGGCCATAAATAACATTGGTTGTTCATGTATAAAGCCCCTCTCATGACTGAATTACTTCACTTTCTATGACTAAATCTCATCTAGCATTTCCAATGCCACTTAGCAAATCTAGTTACCATTGCATGACCTTTATAAATCAAGAAAAATCTCTACTTTAAAATTCATGCATTTATAAGATTATATTTTTAATTCAAAAACTAAATCTTATAAAGTACCTAACAATCCCTCATATTTTTAGTAAATCCATCAAAATAAGGAGAATTATAAATAATAAAGTATCTTATGGACTTCAAACGTAGAGAAAGTATACCAAGATTTACCAGGTGTATGGTAGCCAAAGCCTTGAACTATTGATACTATTTGATAAATTTAACATGCTTCACATACAAGGATTCAACTACATGAAGTATTTTTTTGGCTAACATGTTTTGATAATGCGTCAATATCCCAGTTTCATGAGTACCTCAAATTAATCACCTAACCCAAATATATAAACCATTATACTTTTAAACACACATATGGGTGGATCTATTATAAAGTACCCTGTAACTAAATACCCCAATATATTGATTTTATATCTATTAAGATAAATAAAAAGCATTCTACCTCATTTTAAACATTATAGAATCTAAGCACTACTTGTGAGTTGTAAAATAATAAGTGCTTGCAAGTCACTTAAAAATGACACATTTTGCTCGTTGAACTTTAAACTTAGGCTTCAAGCCTAAAGTTGAATTTCTATGGTAAGCAACTTATAGTGGACTTTAAAACCATCCATCTTAATATATTCTTGACCTAATTCCTTAGTAAGAATTAAATGATCAACATTGACTATCTAAAGTTGATATTTTGTCACTCTATTTTAGAGCATTCATTGCAGAGTTAAAACTCCATCTTGGAGCAGATATCTCATGTGAATAACACTGTTTGTAGGAAATTGAATGATATTTCTTCCTTACTATATTCCCATAGTTGAGAACGCATATGTTTGGGTTGTTCCCAAATGGAATGCTATCGTAGCTTTTGAGATCTTCCCTCCTTGATTCCTGCAAGACCAGAACACAAATCAAAGAATGCTGGAGGTGTTCCTGGCGTAAACACTCCGACGCTCAAGTTAGTAAATGGGACTTTTGGAGGAAAGATGGGATAGTAACGAGTGAGTTCCCTTAGGGATGCATACCTGATTATATTTATAGATGAGCAGGGATGCGTAGCCGGGAGTCTTGCGGATTTGTACGCGGGTCGAACTAAAGAGTTTATTTAGGAGAGGAATCTCTTAAGATACGTATCCTAAATTTAGATTTTGTGGGATTCGGGGAGATCCCAAAAAAGTAGTAGTCAAACATGGCGAGTTGCCAGCTCGATAATATATGTGTTAGAGTTCCCTAACACCAGTCCCCCCTCATGAGAGAGTGTGGCGTGCTTTCTCCTTTGAGTTTCATATGTGAGTTTTTTGCGAAAATATGCATCTTTCTGCGGATTTGTCTAATGGTTGGATTTAAAAAGATCTCGGCGAGTCTGTTTTTCATATCAACGAATCCGCTTCTCAAATTGGTCTCATCGCTGGAGAATCTCACTTTGGATTTTTGAAAAGTTTCAGAATTGGGGTGTTGTATTGGATCCGAAAAGGTTCAGATCCATTTTTATCCTAGGACCCTCCTCGGAATTTTGGGCGGTTTCTCCAAAGAATCTTGAAGGGCGGTTTTTTCTTGTCCTTTGGTGGGCTTTTTAATTTATTTTTGAATCTCAAGAGTAATTATCCTCACTACCCTTATGCCAGTTGCTCTTCCTTGTCCACGTGGTGAAGCGATAAATGCAATTTGATTTTACGACAGCTGGTTTCTGATATATGCGAGAAACCATCCTGTTCCTCTTTTGGTTTGCCTGTACATTTTTTGGTTTTCCATGAAACCCTAGGCAATTTTGTGGAGGGCTTTTATTAAGACGCTGCTGCGAGGAGAAGGCTTGTCATTTTCGTCTTCTTTGTCGGGGTAATCATTTTTCTTCTCCTTCTTCATCTTCTTCATCTTGTTCCTCTTTCCTATTCTTAATGGTTACCAAGAAATCTTTTCCTAGAGTTTCTGAGGCTATTATGGCGGCCTTTAGGCTTTATCCTTTTCTTTCTATCATGAGCTAGGAATTTTTAGACTCTTCTGCCCTTCCGTGGCATCCGTGGGAGGGTTATGTGTCTGTTTCCTTGGGTTCGTTCAAGGTTGGTTTTCGTTTAGACCATCACCATTTTGTTTCTTCCATTCTCCATAGCTATAACATTTCTCCGAGTTGATTGGTCCCGAATAGCTAGCATTATGTTATGTCTTTTTGTCACTGGGTTCACCAGCTTGAGGAGATATCTATCTTTTCCTTCGAAATATTTTCTTCCATTTTTAACTTGAGTAAAGATCCCCATTCTTCTTATTATTATTATTATCTTCTTCCTTGTACTCCTTGGTGTAAGCTCTTTGCTCACGTCACTAATCCTGATGATGAGTGGAAGAGCCATTGGGCCTGGGTTAAGTTTAGTGAAGACCTTCCCTTTCCTTTTGTTTGGACGACCAACCCAGTCTATCCCTCTTGTGTCTTTTTTCCTCTGGATTGGTTCAGTTTGTATCTTATTAGGTACCGGTTGATGACTATTGGTACCCTTTCTATAGATGCCGTAATTTTGGCTAAGCATTGCTGTCAAGCGGATTATCTGTGCAGCTTCCTAGGTCAGGAGGTTATTGCTCTTGAACCCATTTCTTCCTTAACTTCTCTGCTCTCTCTATTCCTGAACCTTAGGCTTACCATAGAGTAAGAGTATGACCTCATTCCTTGGTCTAGTGGTGGTCGGTCCCAGTGGGCACAGGGTCCCGTGGTTGCTGCTGCTCCCTCCGGGGGTGAAACGGAACCATCCTGGAGGAAAAGGGTTAAGGTTGTTGATTAGAAGCAAAGAGGTAATACTTCTTCCCTCTCATCAGCTCCTTTTCCTTCTGATTCTGGCCGCAATTCTCTTGGAGTCCATAGGGAGGCACAAGCGGAATCGTCTAATCATTCGGAGCCATTTGAAAGGCAGTCGAAAGAGGAGACTGCTGGACCCTTAGTCTAGCCAGAACTGATCAATGTCGTTAGTTCTCCTAAGGTGGGTCCTTTTGTTGTGTCCTCTAAAAGTAGTCCCTCTCGTTCTTCCTCTGAAGAATCTGTCCTTCTGGGCGAGATCGTCCATCCTCCAACTCTTTGTGTTCAGCAGGAGTTAGAGGAGTGTGTCCGCTCTGGTATGGATTTTGATGTTTGTCTGGGAGGAGTAAATTATCTGACTTCTGCTCCTACTTCTACGTCCTCCTCTTCTGCTCCTTCTTTGGTCATAGTGCTTTTTGTGTCTAGGACCACTTTGATGGGTGCTTCCTATTCTTTTTCTCCTTCTGTAATTACCGAATCTGTCTCTGGCTACCTCATCTGTTCTGGCAGTTCCTATTGATCCTGTTTCCCTGACCTCAGCTGCAGTAGTTCCAATTATTCTAGGCTCATCCATTACAGTTGATGCAATTCCTGTCATTCCGAAACTGGTTATATCAACTAGGGCGGCTATGACTATGGCTGCTTCCTCTGCGTTGGCATCAATAGTTTCGGGTGCAGTTGCAGGATCAAGGTCGTCTTCCTCTTTTGCAGGTAAATATATATATTTTTGTAGACCTGTATCCGACTTCTTTTTGTTTATGTAGGCTTGTTTTTGTTCGACCGGTTGGCTCGTGCAATGAAGCGCCCATATGCGGGTCCGAGCCTGGCTCCACTCGCCCAGCATCTTCGCGGTGAGGCTTCTAGCACCAGTGGTCTTATTTTTGACCTTGGTTATACCTCTTCTCAAGAGATGGCTGCTCCGGCTAGTCAAAATTCTTCTCGGCCTTCAACGCCCATAAGTGTCGCTTCGAGGGCGATCGGACCGATTACTTCTCTATTAGATAATCCATGGTTAGCTGCCACTTTCGTCACCAAGCTAGCTTGTTCTGCGGACTAGTCCCATTATCTGGACATGCCCTGGGAGGATTTTCTTGAGGAGTCCTCTTTGGGAGTGATTCGCCATTTCCTTGAGTGGCAAAGCTTCATCGATCGGATGCGGCTTGTCATGCAGTAGCTCGGCCCTACACATGACAAATTGTGGATCCAAATGGAGCACTTGGAGGAGGCGGAAGAGGAAGTGGACCATTGGCATCGGGAGCACCAGCTCTTAAAGAATGATCGAGATTGGGTGATCATAGAATCTACAGCTTTGAAGGACGATTTGGAAGAAAAAAAGAATCGCTTCCGAGACTTAGAGGAGACTACTTCCGCTCTTCGGGCCAATGAAGATCTTCTAAGAGCAGAATATGCGGCTGTTGAGTCAAGGTTGTGGCAGGCAGAGGTTGCTCTGTCTCAACTACAGATTGATCATGATTGCGCCTTTTCAATTTTCGAGTCGAAGGTGAAGCATCTCGCTTATGTTCAATCCAAGTCCACTAAATGGGAGAAGGAGCTTCATGAACAGTAGCCATTCTGGAAGGTAGAGAGGCAGCTTTGCAGTAAGAGATTGCGTTGTTGAAGGAAGGACATGTTGCTGCTCTTTCTCAGGCTTGTCAACAGTAGCTGGAACAGTTGGTTGAGGAGCCGGAGTGCCAGGAGCTGCTCCTTCAACATGTAGTAAGCAGTCTTTTGAGTCCTATAAGAAGAAGGTAGCTAGAAAATTCTCTAGTCTTGACTTAGATGATATTGTGCAGGATGGGGAGGATTTGTAATCTTTTTATCCATTTGGCAAAGTAGAATACAAATTTTACTTTTCTCTCAACATTTTTGTATATAAAATCCTTCTCAGGTGTGACCTTTTCTAAGGTTGGAAGGTTCCATCCTGTAGAATTCCTTCTTTTTGGTTCCATTTCTGCAGAACTTCTTTCTCTTCGATTCCATTTTTGCGAGACCAATAGCCGTCAAACCTTTTTCTGAGGTTTGATGGTTCCGTTCTGCGGAACTTCTTCTTCTCGATTCCATTTTTGCAGAACCAATGAAGAGGACAACCTTTTATTAGGTTTGAAGTTTCTGTTCTATGGAACTTCTTCCTCCCAATTCCGTTTCTACGGGGCCGATGGAGAGGACAACCTTTTATTAGGCTTGAAGGTTCCATTCTATGAAACTTTTTTCTTGTCAGTTCTGTTTCTGCGGGACCGTTGGGCGAGATAACCTTTTCTGAGGTTTGATGGTTCTGTTCTATGGAACTTCTTCCTCCCAATTCTGTTTCTATGGGACTAATGGAGAGGATAACCTTTTATTAGGTTTGAAGGTTCCGTTCTGTGGAACTTTTTTCTCGTCGGTTCTCTTTCTGCGAGACCATTGGGCAAGACAACCTTTTCTGAGGTTTGATGGTTCTGTTCTGCGGAACTTCTTCCTACTAGTTCCGTTTTTGCTGTACCAATGGAGAGGACAACCTTTTATTAGGTTTAAAGGTTCCGTTCTGTGGAACTTTTTTCTTATCGGTTCCGTTTCTGCGGGACCGGTGGGCGAGATAACCTTTTTTGAGGTTTGATGGTTCCGTTCTGCAGAAATTCTTTCTCGTCGGTTCCATTTCTGCGGGACCAATGGAGAGCATAACCTTTTATTAGGTTTGAAGGTTCCATTCTATGGAACTTTTTTTCTCGTTGGTTCCAATTCTATGGGACCAGTGGGCAAGATAACCTTTTCTGAGGTTTGATGGTTCCGTTCTGTGAAAATTCTTTCTCGTCAGTTCTGTTTCTGTGGGACCGATGGCTGTCAAAATTTTTCTGAGGTTTAACGGTTCCATTTCCTTTATGTTTTTAGAATATATTTTTTTGATCTTTTATATAAAAGAAAGAGTCTTCTTCATACAATAATGAAAATGAAATAAATAAGCATTATTGGTATTTTCTACTGATAGTACCTCCTCAGATGTTCAACATTCCAGGTTCGTGGGATGTCTTTTCCATTGAGCCTTTGGAGTCGGTAAGCCCCATTTTCTATAACTTCTTTAACTCTGTAGGGTCCTTCCTAGGAAGGTGTAAGCTTTCCCTTTGTTTGGATAAGATTGCTTACTGAGGCTCTCAAAGGACTAGATCTTCTTCCTTGAAACTTCTTTTTCTGACCTTCCTATCATGGTATTGTTTGACTTGTGTCTGTTGCCTTGCAATCTTGGCTTAAGCATTAATCCCTTTTTGTTCTAATAGGTCCATATTAGTTTCCAGTGCCTCCTTGTTGGTTTGTAGGTTGAAGTTTTCTATTCTGGCAGATGGTATTTTGAGCTCTACGAGTATTATGGCCTCGGATCCGTATGTTAGCATGAATGGAGTTTCACCCATGGATCTTTTAGGTGTCGTCTTTAGGGCCCACAGTATTTTTGGTAGCTCTTGGTACCAACTGATTCCAAAGCCTTCTATTTTTTTCCTTAGTCCCATAACGAAGTTTTTATTTGTAGCCTTTGCCAGCCCATTCGTTTGAGGATGTGCTATTGAGGAAAATTTCTGCTAGATTCCATGTGTTCTACGGAAGGATTTGAATGACTTGCTTTTGAATTAGGTTCCATTATCGGTGGTAAGTATCCCGAGGACCCCGAATCTGCACATAATGTTTCCCATAAGGAAATTTTTTGCTTGCTTTGTGGAGATGGACCTGGTGGCTTTGGCTTCTGCCCACTTCGTAAAGTAATCAACAACAATGAATATGTACTTCTTTCTTCCTACTGTTGGTGGGAATAGGCCAAGAATGTCCATCCCCCACTGATAGAAGGGCCAGGGGGTGCTAATGGTGCATAGTTTTGTTCCTAGAAGGCGGGGAATGCTTGCATGCTTTTGGCAATTTTTGCATTTTTTCACGTATTCCTTTGAATCTGCCATCATAGTTCGCTAGTAGTATCCCTGTCGCACTGTCTTGAAGGCCAGGGTCTTTGTGCCTATATGGTTTGAACATTCTCCCTGATGTATCATCTTCAGGATTTCTTGGCCTTGTTCAGTAGAGACAACCGAAGGTATGGGTGTGAGTGTCCCTTTCTGTATAGATTGTTATCCAGATATACAAACTTGGCAGCGAAGCGCATCAGCTTTTTGGCCTCGAGTGGATCTGTTGGCTTTTCTCCCTTTTTTAGGTAGGCGTGGATGGGGTCAATCCAGAATGCCCCTGAGTCTTCTACTGTCATTTCTTTGGCCTCTGGGATGCTCGGTGCTGTGAGATGTTCGATCAGTATGGTACTTTGAGGGAAGAAACAAGTTGTTGTGATTAGTTTTGACAATATATCAACATGTTCATTCTTTTCCCTTGGCACTTGGAGGACTTTGGGTTGCGGATCAGTTCTATTATAATTTTGGTTGCAGCGAGGTATTATTTCATTAATGGTTTTTTAGCTTCATATTCTCTAGAGAGCTGCTTCACAACAAGCTGAGAGTCGCTGTCGATAGTTAAATTGTGAATTTTGAGCTTGCGCCAACCTGAGCCCTGCCATCAAAGCTTCATATTCGGCCCCATTGTTGGTGGTAGGAAAGTCGAATTGTATAGCATATTCAATTTGGTTTCCCTCAGGGCTTTGTAGTACAAGTCCTGCTCCTGCGCCTTCTTTGGAAGCGGAGCCATCTACATATAGCTTCCATTTTGGATCTATCATTTGGTCTTTCTGCTTTGGGACTAACACTTTTTGATAAGGAGGTGTGGTTTCTAGAGGAGTGTTCTCTAATGAGTCTAGCGCCCCTTCAGGTTCTTCCGTTTTGTTGATGCATTCTATGATAAAATCTGCAAAGATTTGTCCCTTGATTGCAGTCCTGGGTGTGAATTTGACATCAAATTCACTGAGCTTTATGGACCATTTGATAAAGCAACTGGAGAGTTTTATCTTTTGGAGGAGTTGTTTTAGTGGCTGCTCTATGTAGACTCAGATCCGGTGTCCTTGAAAGTAGGGTCGAAGCGTCCTTGCCATAATTATGAGTGCGTGAGCTATTTTCTCCATAGTGGGATATCTAACTTCAGCTCCTCGTAGGATCTTGCTAACATAGTATATGGGCTTTTGCTGCTGACCCTCTTCTCTGAATAAAATGGCTCCAATAGTCTCGGAGCCTGCTACAAGATAGAGGAAAAGAGTTTCTCCCCTTTCAGGGGCACTTAGTAAAGGGAGAGAGGCGAGATATACTTTGAGTTCTTCGAAGGCTTCCCGTGTCTCTGTGCTTATTTCATTTTTGCTCGGATCCACAGTTGCCTCTCTGCAGAGAGCTTTGAAGAATGGGAGGCTTCTTTCGGCGAACTTTGAGAGGAACTTGTTGAGCGCTGTTAACTTCCTGGTCAGTCGTTGAAGATCTTTAATATTATTAGGCGCTGCCATGTCTCAGATGGCTTGAATCTTTTTTGGATTTGCCTCGATGGCTCTCTGGGATATTAAGAAGCCCAACAGCTTTCCTGATTCTACTCCAAAGGTGCACTTTTGGGGGTTCAACTTCATTTTGTGGCCTTGGAGGGTTTTAAAGGTTTCCTTCAAGTCTTGAACATGGTGTGTTTTGATCTTGCTTTTGACCACCATGTCGTCAACCTATGCTTCCATATTTCTTCCCAATTGATGTTTGAATACACTGTTTATCATCCTCTAATAGGTTGCCCCTGCATTCTTCAAATCGAATGGCATTACCTTGTAACAAAATGTTCCTATATCTATGATGAAGGTTGTTTTTTCTTGGTTCGGTTTGTGCATCTGGATTTGATGATATTCGGAGAATGCATCCATAAAGGAGAGTAGTTCATGACCTGATGTGGAGTCTACCAGCTATTTTGGGCATATCTGAGGGTTCCCATGTAAAGACATCGGCATTCTCCCTTAGAAGGTCGACCAGCTCTTCTCTTAGTGGTGATTTTAGGGTAGAGTCGATTTGAATAATCTTATCTTTGGATCCGTTCATCAATGGGACCATGACCAGAGGTTCTATCAGCTCATTACGGGTGATTTGTTGCTCGTCCCTGTTATCCATGGTGTCTATCTGCATGCTTCTCGACATTCCTTCCTTTAATGAAATTTTGTAACATTCTTAGGCGATCTTTCTATTGCTTCTAGCTATGCTAACCCCTTTTCCGATTGAAAATTTGATTGCGAGGTGGTAAGTAGACATGAAAACTTTCATTTTATTGAGGCCTGGTTGTCCCAATATGGAGTTGTATGGTAATGGGATGTCGACTATTTGGAAATTTAGGTGGATTGTTGTTTTTTCTGGATCATCTCCCATCGTAAATGGGAGGTTGATGATTCCTTCTAGAAAGACACCATCTCCTGTGAAGCTAGTTAATCGCACTACATAAGCTTGTAGTGCTTTCTTTGAGATCCCCATCTTTTCAAAACAATGGTGGAAGAGGATGTTTGCCAAGGAACGCTATCGATCATGATTCTTTTCACGTGGTAGTTCTTGATGATAGCTAATATAACTACCTTGTTATTCTGGGGATCTGCTCCATTCGGTATATCTTCTTGTGAGAAGATAATTGGGAAGTCTTCTTCTTCTCTTTTTCTTTTGCGGCTACTTTCCACCATGCTTACTAAAGTAGGGGGATGGTTTACTGGGCCACCTGATATGACATTGATGGTTCTGGCTATGGGTTGATTATCTTCTGTTGTAGGGTCTCTTTCTCTCTCTTCTCGCTCCCTACCCCTTTGATGTTTATCCTCTGCTTTTTTGGGATCATCGGCCACATATTGTAGTAACTTTCCTGTTTTGATGAGTTTCTCAATTTCTTCTTTTAAGATACAACATTCATCTGTGTCATGGCCAATGTCTTTGTGGAACAGGCAGTATTTATTTCAATCCAGATGACTTCTTCTTTTGATCTTTGGTGGAGGGGAGACTTGGTACCCTTGTCTTTGGATTTCATGGAGGACATGGGTGGCGGAGTAGTTAAGAGTGTGTCTGGGAGTATCTTTGTTTATCGCCGTTGGTCTACTTTTTCTGGATCCATGAGTGGAAGATTTTTGCCCGGATCCGTGGTTGCGTCGACAATGGCTTCCTTCTCGCCATGATGGCTGGGATCGGGATTGGTTCCACCATCTTTTAATATCTTCTTCTCTGATGCTTTCATCTATGTCTATGTGTCGATTCAACATTTCCAAGAGCTCTGAGTAGTCTCTCGGGGGCCATAGATGTAGCTGGTATCTGACCTTCGGGTCTGCGATTCCACTTTGGAGTACTGCTGCCGCAATATTGGTCTAGCTTTTCTACATCTAATGAGTACCGATTAAATCTACTCATATATTCATAGAGGGTCTTGCTTTCCCTTTGTTTCACCATCATCAAAGATTTCACTGTTCTTTTTTGCCTTCGTTGAGCTATAAAGCATCTTTGGAAGCGTTCTTCTAGATTACTGAAGGATTTGATGGATTCTGGTATCAAAGTTTGATACTAGGACAATGCTGCTCCTTTGAGTAATGGCGGGAATGCATGATATTTAATGACGTTGGAGACCCCTACGAGGGTCATTTGACCATCATATCTGGTGAGATGATCGTCGGGGTCCATAGTGCTGTCAAAAGCTTCTAAAGATGGCATTCTGAATCCTTTAGGAATAGGCTCCTCTAGGATTTTTGAGTAGAAAGGGGAACATTTTACTAATGCTTGCTTCTCTGGCCATCCTTGAGTGTTCCGTCTTTCCAATTTTGTGGCATCATCTTCAGGGAGTTTTCTTATTCCATGGGAGACAAAGAAATAAGCAACACCCCTCCCAAGATTACATCAATGTCCTGCCCGGAGGCCAAAACATCCTCGATAATTACAACCCATCGGGGAGTTAAAGATGGTTTTGCTACCCCCGATGAAGTGTCAAAACCAAAAAAAGAAGAATTGGAAGATTAAGAAAGCCCCGCAAAACCATCTTGAGAAGAAACCTCCACTAAATCCGCTTGGGGCTCCATGAATAGTTTCAAGAGCTCCTCCAAGTTCAAAATTATAATTAGAGAGGCTTTCAGATGAAACCACTCTTCTGCAAAATTGATAGAGCATGGAGAGCAAGATGAAAGGGAGAAATAGAATAAGAAATTGGAGAAGACACGATAGGCTGCTTCCGTGCCACAGATTTGACCATTCATGGCTTCTTAGCGAGACCAACGAAAGCGAGAATAGTGGTGGAAGGTTGAGCAAAAGACTTTGGGACAAAAGCCTTGCCCTAACAAGACCCCACCAAAGCAAAAAGAGAGACTTCTTAATCTATAATAGAAGCCCACTTAAGGAATTGGTTAGAAAAAGATGGTAAGTGGTCAGGAACTAGAACCTCTTGACTAGGGAAGCCGCATGGATAACCGATTTGTCCAAAGAGTCATTGGATGATAAGCAATCTAGTTGGAGCTTCCCTACCATCATCAAATTATATCTAATAACACATAAGGTATATTACTCTAGGGGAGAAAGCATTTTTGGTGGACAGATTGGATTAGTTGCCCACTAATTTGAAAACAACCACTGGCCTTCAAATCACCCAACCCACATCCAGTGGTGTTTCCAGTTGTCATCCCCATCAGAGACCAAGGAGCTATGAAGAGCATCAAAGGAGGTAGAAATATCCAACGAAATTAGGCGCTTTGCTAAGAGATAAGATGGAAGAAAACATAGTGATAGAAAAAATAGGCAAACGATGAAGGTTATTCACCTAAGATGAATAAACAAAATTATCATCAATTGTTGGGAGCAAGTTAGCCAAGGGAATGCTTGGAAAAGTTAACCAGTTGGGCTATGAAGTTTGAGTGATAGAGACAAAAACCTGCCCTAAGGGAACCTAAAAAAACATAGACAAAACTCTCTGGTTGGTGATAGGGAAGGGATGAAGGAGATGGAACCACCCAAGACATACCTCTGGGTAGAGGGTTAGTGCAGAACTTCTCTTTGAAATTCATAGTGACAACCATTGAAAATGTTTGGGAAATTGGATGAAGAAGACAAAGAAACTAGATGTAGAGTGAAAAGAATAGAGAAGTAGGATGTGAAACTATAATTTAGCTACCTTATATAGAAAATCTATCATAAAAGACACTTGTGGTTTCATGAAAGGCGAGATATCAAAAACTGAGAGTCATTTTTATCCCATTGCATTAATACCCCATACACATGGGTGAACGTTGCCATAAGAAAAGATGAAAAATGTCATATTAGTTACAAAAAAGCTGGTAGCAGAAGGTTCCATTTTTAAAATTCAAAAAAGCGAGATTAGACAAAAATTGGCAAGAGGCGAGAAAGCTTCTAGAAATTTGCAAGCATAGCAGAAGCGCCCACCAAAATGCATCTAACACACTGTAAAAGGGTCAAAAGTAAATGATTATTAACCAGAGGTGGAAGCGAGAATTTCAACATACGTATGGTGAAACATAATGGAAGCATTGTAGTTATTCTAAAGAGTCAAAAGCATAAAAATACTAGAAACATGAGAAGCAAGCACTTACTAATAGATTAAAGATGGAGCAGAAGCACAAAAAGTAAAAGATGCTAAAAATATTTGACTACCAAGCACCTCAAGTATTTCAAGATAGTAATGGGTGTGCCAAATGATTCGGAAGCAGAAGCATTCAAACAGATAGCCTCGTTAGGAAGCGCCAATGTCATTTGGAAGTAGAAGCATTTGGGTACATGGAGCAAAACTAGCAAGAGGCATACACATGTCTAGAAATACAAAGGAATTATTAACAAGTTGTGCAAAAAGAAAATTTCATTAAGATACCTACAAAAGTATTACATTAGAACAGACTATATGAAAAAAATTCTAATGACACTTCTAGCAAAAATGACAAAAGCTAAAAAAAAAAAGAGAGAAGCCTAATTTATCAAGTTAGGACATCAATGATGACCTTGCGTCCAACGATCTAGAGATGAGTATCCATCAGTTCTTCTTCCAAATCCCTCACCTTATCTCAACACAATCTATAAATTTGAGCAGCCATGTGGCTTTTTAAGTTGGAATTTCTGGGATCCATCTTCAAAATAATCTTTGAGTGGCTATGAGCAAGAGGCAGATATCAACCTTTTATATAAATTCCAATGGGAAGATTTTCAGCCTTGAGAAAGCTTGCAAGATGTTATAAGCTAAAATTAGTCTACATTAATGAAGGTATGTAAATTTTCCTTAATCACATTACAAAAATCAATGCCTGGAGTAAATCACGGTATAAAAGACTAAGATTCATGAATATGGTGCAAAAGATCAAGTGGATCAAGAAGACAAGTTCCACCAAGTCCTCTTAAGAGGGGATTAGTATTAGGGAACCATAACACGGATCAACATAAACGGCTGGTAAGATTGGCCACATCAAATCCAATCCCCGATGGGAGACCTATCTTCATCATGACTCTTTTTACCTCCTAGTTCCACATGGCACCATTTGGAACCGGGCACACCAGGAGAGGAATATTCATAAGGAAATTAGGGGATGTACATTCATTCAAAATCCCTCTCCAAGAAAGAGCCCCAATGTAGTTATGACTGTCTGAACGTATGTTTAATCTCTTATACACCACCCAGATCAAGCCATAAATTGACCAAGGATGCACACTCCTCGATCATAAGCTCTTTCTATCCTATATACCCTCTAAAAGGTCCTATCACTGACTTGAGCATTGAAGTGCTTATGCCAAGACCACCCCCAGCACCCTCTAACATTTTCTCTATCTTATAGGACCTTCAACTAGGGTTATTCAAATAGAATTTTGGGCATGACTCAAACATTGCCTAACTAAGGGGTGGAGATTTCTCTACTTAAGAGTAGAGGTGCAACTCGGATCGATTGGGTCAAAATCGGTTCAATCCTAGCAACACCTACACTGACCTGGAATGAATTAATTACATTAGATTAATCCTAGACCCACAAAATAATTACTTCCCCTTTTTAGTAATTTGCAATTTGCATGTTTTTAGGAGTTTCGGTAGCAAATCAACAACAATGGGATCTCTTTTGCAACCTTATGGAATATTCCCCTTATATCTGGAACAATCACCTTGCTCGGTGGTTTGGGCTCCAACAATCACCTTTCTTATAGAAGTACATTTTGTCTATTCATTTCTTGTAAAAGCACAGTAGTGATGCCTATTCATTTCATGCAAATTTTATTGAATTGGGTGTCGCTAGGTTCATCATTCTTGATTTTGAAAGTCAAGATTTACATGTAACAAGGGAATGGGCAATCAACTATACAAGTAAAATTATGAAAATAGAATATCGTTGGCGTTGCATATATATTTTTTAAATTATATATGTGGGTCAGTTCTGTTCTGGGTGCCTAGGCACCTAAATTGAACCTACTCGATTTATACATGCATTTCAGAAGAGCCTACCTAAACCTATCCTATGGGTAATTCAGGTAGGACCAACCCTACTTCAAATCAAGTTAGTTCTAGTTTGATTCACAAGTACCGGACCTGAGTTTCACCCCTACTAAGAGTTGGAAAGGGTAGGTAATGTGCCCAAAGAAAATGATCATATGGTAAACCCAGTATATCACCAATTGTCTTCTAGATTCTAGCTTTAGGAGGTATAAACAACTTCACAAAACATAAGTTGTGAAAACACAACTCCAACACCTTTATATATCTTCTTGGAAAGTAGTCTTCAGTATTACTCCAATGAAATACAACTGAGAATTGAATTTAAGAAAAGAAATAAAATATTACAAATAGATTTTGGGGCAAAGAAGCTCTCCGAGATGTTGTACTAGAAGACTTTGAATGCTTAGTGAAAGTAGAGCACATGAGAAGTGACGATGCTAGAACTTGAATGTGAAACAGTATGCTTAGTTGGATTCACTTCTAGACGTGATGGAGGCCTTCAATATATATGCTAGCATCAATTTCTAGCCATTTGAGTGAAGATGGTTCCACCTATCATTTTTATAATGTTCAAAAATCCGACCACTATAAGCTCATTAAACTATCAATAGGTATCTCAGTAACCTAAGGTATCTCAACAGGTTTAGCTCAGTAACCTGAGCTATTGAGGATGGCTTGCATAAGCTTAAGTCTCTAGAAGGTTAGTAGGTTCACCTTGTTAAACTCAGCTACCTATTAAGATTCTTCGTAAACACAACTTAGTAAACTTAATTTGATTGTGTGAGAAGAGCTATAAGGTTAACTATCTATTACTTAGATCAAAATGAAAGTCATATGAGCTAGATGACTTTAGTTTCAATATAAGAAATAAAGTTGTTTTTCAAATTTTTCATAGTTGCATTTTAGTTTCTATTTCTAAACTATGCATCTTAAGAGGAGCTTTTCATTTCTATATCTTCATTCCCCATCTCCTAGGTCTTAAACTAAACTTGACTAGAAAGGGGGAATAAAAATTTTAAAAACTTATTTAGAAGTTGAAATTTCAATTCCCTCACTCCTAGACCTTTTGTATTATGAACAAAAGAGGGAGAATGATATATGAATTGTGACCTATTTAAGGAAAATTAATACAAAAGGAGAGAATGTTAAAATTTTAAAAAATTTCAAACTCAAAATACTTGACTTAGCACATATATGGAAATGAAACAAAATTCTAAGGCTCATTGCATGGATAAATAGGAGGAGTTTGCTTTTTGTTCGTTAGCATATGTTTTGGATGCCATAAGTCATCACCATCAATTAATTTCCATCAAAAATCAAAATTAATTTGACATTATAATTTACTCACATGTTTGCATTCATTGTATACATAATTTTTCTAAAACAATAAGAATAATATCATTTAAATCATAATTATCATGCCTTAATCAATTTATGGGCCATTACTCACCCAATTGATAATTATACCTTCAATATCATTTGGGAATTACATATCACATATATATACACCATAATGGGTCTTAAATTTAATTTTTTAAAATTATTTTGCATAATTAATACATAAATTTTTCAACTTATATTCATTAATCTCATCCTTAATATATACCAGACACAACCTTCCTAATTTTAGCATATATTTTTCATATGATATGAAAATGACATGATTATTGAATTGTTAGAAAGATAATGTTAAGGCTTACAACTTTAATGTTGAAAACGTTTTCCAAATCATCCCACAAATATATCAAAAATTTTAATTAAAGTGGCCCATCACGTTATTTTCAACATTTTTTCAATATTTGGAGTAGTTTTAGTGTATTAACCATAATATTTTTTATTTTATATCCAAATAATATGATTCTTGATTCATTATGAAGATAATTTCAAGATCTACATCTTTTATGTAGAACACTTGTTCTAATTCATCCATTATCTATATCAAACATTAAAGACAAATGACCCATTTTCCAAATTCAGCATTTTCTTAAATTATAGTTATAAAATTTTGGGTTTTTCTCAATCTTTCCATTATTTCCATCTATTAATGTATTTGGGTTGTCCTCATCATGATCCATATATCAAAATCAATATTTTATATAATTTAATAAATATTTTTATATTTGAAATTAAAAAAAAATTCACCACACTTGCAACATTTTAACGCCTCGGGCATTACAACCAATTATAGGTATTGAAATATGCAAATGCAAAATTTTTTAATAGCTACAGATTACTAGTGGCTTACTATCAGAAATGGGAAGATTGCTCTTAATACCAAAGATAAATATACTATTGAAGACATTTAGGTAGTAGAATATGATGCTAAAGAAAAGAATATTGAGTCTAACCCCCTACTTGGCTTTATTTTGATGATGAATGTGATGTTCTAATTAGGTTTTGATAATGAGTAAACACATGAGTGACAAAGTTAGGTTTAACAAGTTAATTTTCAAATGTTGTAGAGTTAAAAAGATAAAATCAAGTAAACACACCACGACAACTTATTTTGAAGTTATATGGAATTTAAAAACTCGAATGTTCAATGCACTTATAATACAAATCGAGTTTTAGAGGAAGAAAATAATGTAAATGTAGAAAAAAATCAAGTTTTAAATTTTCAAAGGATAATTTAGAAGCCTCTAAATTCAATTCAAGTTGTTGAACTTCTTCAGAGGAAGTTTAAGAGGAAACAGATCCCATTTCAAAGGTCTCTAGCTCACACTAAAACATTTTCAAGATTAGCTAAATATTCAAAAGAAGTTTCAGAGGATAGCCCAAGCTTTAAAAGATTCAAGGGAAGTACAAAAATTTTTAGAAGAAGCTTCAGAAGATAGCTGAAAGCATTAGTGGTCTGAAATCAAGTTTGAAGATTTCAAAGGATAATTCAGAGGAAGCCTCAAATGAAGGAATCTAAGTTTCAGAGGTCTGAAATGTCATGTGGAAACTATTTCAAACTCAAGTAATCTTTCAAAGGATCCTTCCGAGGAAGAAGAATGCTTCCGAGGCCTGAAAAACTAGTTGTTAGTGGTAGTTGTGCTAATCAGTTTTTCAAAGAAAATTTCAGAAGAAGCAATTCGACCTTCAGAGTTCTGAAGTGATCGCTGTAAGAAGCTTCTAACTTCAAACAACCTTCAAAGGAAGTTGCGGACCCAGAAGTTTGAAATTTAATGCGTAACAATATTTGATCCCCCCCTGTCCTCCAAGGTTCTAAACGCAAATTTCAGAGTTTTGAAGTGCTTGTTAGCATGTTTTTGATCGATTGAAATGCAAGTTAACAAAAATGGTCAAAAAATTACCAAAAATGCAAGTAATAGCTATATTATCTTCCAAGGCATATAAATAGAAGATCAAGAGAGTGAAAGAAGCTAGTTAAGCAGTTAAAGGGAGCATTTACAAGCATTAAACATTTTCCTCCAAGTCTCAACTCCTAAAGAAGTTTGAAATGAAAGATGAGAAACCTCTACCTACTCTCATAAGCACATCAATTAAAATGGATAAGGATGGGAAAGGTAAGCCCATTTATCAAAAATTGTATAGAAGCATGATAGGATCCTTATTGTATTTAACTACAAGTAGACCCAATATCATGTTTAGTGTTTGCATGTGTTCGGGATTATAATCAAACCCAAAGGAATTGCATCTTATTGTTGTAAATAGAATCTTTAGATACCCCTTAGATAATCTAAACCTTAGTATATGGTATCTAAAAGGTTCTAACTTTTAGTTAGTTGGGTACTCTGATGCTGATTTTATTAGTTATAAAGTAGATAGAAAGAGTACGTCAGAAACTTATCATTTTCTTAAAAGCATGACATATCATGATTTTCAAGAAAATAGACATTCGTTGCATTATAAACTACCGAAGCCAAGTATGTAGTTGTAGGTAACTAATGTGCATAGAATTTCTAGATGAACCAGCAATTAGCAAAAGTTTAAAATTTGTGTATACTCTCATTAGATGTGATAATACCAGTGCAATTAACTTGACTAAGAATCCAATACTTCATTTAAGAACTAAACATATAGAGGTTAGGCAAAATCATAATATTTACTTTGAATATGTACCAATTATAGACCAGTTATCAAATATTTTAATAAACCACTCCTAGAGGATAGATTTTGCAAAATAATAAGAGAGTTAGGTGCCTTAGATCCATGTGCTTGAATTAAGATTGAATGTGTGATAATGATATGTATTTCAAATGCCTTCAAGTATATTTTCATTTACATGTTTTATCATGTTTGAAAGCATAATTTTTTATGTCACTCTACACTTAGAACTTTTAGAGAATGGTTCAGAGGAATTTCAAAACTTTGAACATGCTTCTTTCTTAATTCTCACATCCATAGGGGTATTATTGAATTCTAAAACTTTTTAGACGAAAGCTTAGAACTCTGAAATTTTATTTTACACCTCTAGAGGATGTAATAAAACTAACCCAGAAGATAGAGACCATTACAAAACTTTGAAAATATGATTTCGAAACTTTAAAAATCTTAGTGCAAGCAAAGACTATTTCAGATGTCTAAAATCATGATTTTAGAGCTTTGAAAGTCACATGTTGTTAAATCTTATAAATAGTTATCATTTCAAAAGTTTGAAGTCTTTACTTTAGAACTTTGAAAGTTCCAACATGAGTGAGACATTTAGACTCCTACCATTTTTTTGGTATTTTAAATGCATTTGAGTTCATTTTTTTCATTTTCATATCTAGCAAAGAGCTCTCTCCTAAAAACCAAACCTAGCCATTATTCCCAGAACCTAAAATCATTCAAATCTAATCCCTTTTTCCCAAAATCCTCAAATCCCATCGAATCCCTACTACTAAAATGGCTAGAATTAAGGGTGGTGGCAAATCTCTTACAAACCTGACTAAGGAAGCAGGAAGAGGGAAGAAGAGAAAAGGAGAAGAAGGAAAAGAAATTTAAAGCAAGAAGGAAAGACTAGATAATTACACTCATAAGGTATTTTTTGATAATAAAACCTCATCATATGAGAAGTTTGAAAAAATATTTTGAAGGAAAGTAGTTAAAGGAAGAGTGTTTGATTTCAAGATTTTTGGAGAAGGAATAGGGTGTCTGAATCTTGTTGTAGTTGAATGGTTAAAGTTCCAAGAATGGGGAGAATTTTCCAATTACCAAGATTTGAGTTACTCCGAGCTTGTGCAAATCATAAAAAGTACGATATAAGCATGAGAAAGACATGGGTCGAAAAGACCGATATTAATCAAAGCCCTGATAGCATTAGAGAGAAATTTAATCTATTGAAAGTAGGAGAAGCAGTAAAGTGGCCAAAGAGTAAATTTGAGCTATTATCTAATTTGGCAGGAGTAGAAATAGGAGAAAAGGAGAAGATTGCTCATAACTTGGTTTTCAATAATAACCATCTGTTTCGTCGAGATCGGGCACAAAAAAAAAATGAGGAAGAAATAAATGCAAATGGAATGACGTGACCGAAATTGGTCGCCTTTGGAATGGACCAAAGGATTTTCCATTATTATTGATTTTTCCTCAATTATTTAAATTTTGTTGTGTACATCAGAAAAATTGTGTGTTCACATCCCAGACCACAAGTGGTCCTAATTACATCTCCACAATGGAG